>CM043017.1:6584125-6693861 GCA_023690525.1 Holotrichia oblita
CGCAAGTCTTACCATTCTTCCTCATTTTGTTCCCTAATTTCTAGGAAATATTTTTCTCTTTGAGAATTAAATGTTTTATCCGCTCACCAGTCAGGATTTCATCCCGGTTACAATTGCAGAACCGAGCTACTGAATTTAACTGATCACATCATTTTGACAGCTGACAAGTGAATACCAATACCCGTCATTAGCAATCTTACCTTATATTGCTCTCTCTCTCTCTGTTGTGCTGGTATCGAAACATACCTAATATCAGAGCTATTACGTGTGGGGTACCTCAAAGCTCCATCTTAGGACCGCTCGTTTTTATTCGTTCTACAGCTTCATGCCACACTCACCTGAACAACTGCAAATTCTTCTGATTAATGCTGAGTTGGTGGCGATTTCTGACGTAGCAGCTCAACACGCCATAGTCATCAATTCAACTAAATCTGTTTTACAGATTCTTGGCAATACATTTAATGTGTTCAGCCTCCAAGTTTTGGCCTGCTTTTGGATACGCAGCTTATTCTTGAAACTTCTGCAGTGGAGTTAATGGTGCTTGTATCATGTTTAGAACGCGTCGAGGTAGTTGAGTCGGATTGCATCAAAATGAAAAGTAGGAAATCGCTACGCATGGCCTATCTTTACAAATCTTAGTTAGGAAGATTTTTCTAGTTCGTTTTTTCACTTACACTGATGGAATTTGATCTCCAATCCATAACTTTAGAGATAGGACTTCAAAATCCTAATACCACCCCCTAAATGAAGTGCGAACATAGGTGAAATCAACTCAGACCAACTCCAATGCCATAGAAATCGGATCAAACTAACTCGTAACTCTCTACGTATAAATCTTCCCAACTAAGTGACACCTCAATGATACTGATCAATATTTGTATGTGGTTTTTTAGTGTTCTTTTGTCTTTTTCCTACTAGCTGGCTTATCTAGAATTGTTGCTAATGGGCGTTCTCGTATTTGATAAACATGATCAAAAAAAGCTCCTTAACACTTTTATCTATTATAACAGCTCTTCTGGCTGATTTTTATTTTCTCCAAGATCAACATGTTTGTGGGTGGTGAGAAACTCCCCTGGTCATCTAAAGTTAAATACCTTGAAGTAACTCTCGGATCTACGGTTCCCTTACCTGGTCTAACACTTCCAAGTCTGGCAAACGCAGAGACTTAAACTTCTTCCACATTATTTCAGCGACCCCCATGGTTTGTCTCTAATTTATAAATCCACACAGACTTAGGTTTATAATCTCTGAGCGACTATGGGAGGACGTTGGCCAGATATACCTTAGACAGAGCTTATCGATCTGAGGATCAGCTAATCCAACATCTTTGGGAGTTGGATCCTGATAGGCCTCCGCCACTAGTGAATAAGTAGTGAGTACTAAGTGAGTAAGATCGAATCCCTCAATTAAGAGTTTCAAGGAGACCCAGACCAGCCTTAAGCCAAAACGGGGACCTTTACGTGGAGATTTTCTCCAAGACCTTCCTTTCCAGTTAATCAAAGAATTGTTTTAAAGAAGGTATGTCCTATTAAGAACCCCAAGAGACAATTTTGAAGGAACTCAGTCCCTTAGCATGCATTCTAATCTGGGATCTGACAAAATAATATAGGAACCGAATTATAAGGATTTAGAAATCTTGATTTGAGTGGTTCCTTTGTCCTTGTTTATCTCTTGTGATGCAATCCCTCTGGCTGCTTTGTATTATCTTAAAGACGTTTCTTGACTTGTCTATCTTATCAAGAGTCTCAACAGACAATCTTGAGTGGTTCCTTTGTCCTTGTTTAATGTCGCTTTTGGCGTACGTTCAACAGACAATCTGGGCTGGGATCTGACAAAATAATATAGGAACCGAATTATAAACACCTCAGTAGCATTAACCGGATACATTATATTATATTTAGATATTTAATTACGGTCAGTGGACCCTTATTTCTTCTTATTCTTCAACCGATCCATAACACTAAAGACAAATTTGAAATGCAGAATAAGAAACAGATCCCGGCCTTCCACGAAATAAGAACGGAGGTAATTACATTTTAATTAAAAACTTAGAAAACTAATTATAAATGTTGTGAAACTTTGTTTAGCTTTAGGTTTTCCATTTCTTCTTCGCTTCTAGCTGAATTACCGCACGGTATATATATATCTAGCTATATATATATATATATATATATATATATATATATATATAAAGCCAGTCACCGTAGTCCTTTCTCTCCTTCAGTTCTAAAATTAAATTGCTTTTTAGTACGACAAGACGTGGTAGCGGAGGTGATATCGGCGAGAAATTTCTTGGCGGCTGATACCTTTCAATTTAACTTGATTGAGTTACTTCGTCATTGTAAGAAATTGCAATCAATATGGAATTTACCTTAACTCCATTCACCCCATACGAATACCATAGTGGATTAAGTTTAGAAATTTCGTTATTCAATTGTTCTCGTATAAACGAGATAAGAGATTATCCGATTAAGTTTCGGTAAAGGTAACTCTCCCCCTTTATAATAAGAGGGCGGGGGAGGGGGAGGGGGAGAGGGTTGGATATCATTTAGTAAAGTTATGCTTCATCTTTTGAGTTTCGGGGATAAATTTAAGTGAAATCGGGAATTAAACCCACACACTCACGTTGGGTTCCAAATGACGTTTCTAGTTAATTTTAATCTCGACGTTATTTGTTACGTAATATTTGTTCTTGCATTCCTTAAGATACGTTATTTTAACGTGGGAGCTGGTAAAATAAGCGATAGATTTCCGCGCAAAGCGCGTAGGGGTTGCGTAACGTCTTCACGAGAAGTCCAATATCTCTGAGATATTTTTTTATCAACTGAGATCTCGGATTTCATTTAAGGTACAAAGCATAGCTTCGGTACGTATATATGGGTCGGTTCCACACGATATAGACTCATTATCACGAAAGCTAGATACAAAAGGGATACCAACAAAAAACTGTAATAAAGAGATAAAAAAAATTATATTAATTTAAACTCATAAAGCGAAATTCCCTTTCGCGTCAGCCCCTAACTCTAACCCTCCGGTTTATAAAAATTCCATTATTACATCTTTCATCTTTGTATGGCACATCATAAACATGCCGGCTTTACAAGGGGAGTTCTGTCGTCGTCATATTTACGAATTAAGCGATAAAATGTTAGGGCAGCCCTCTCACCAGCCATACGAAGATATTTATCAACGTATCCGCTTATGAAAAAGTGACTGAATTTTCATTTATTCAACATTAAAAATTAAAATTCACATCTGCCGCCTGCGAGAAGCGTATTCGCCCCAAAACTCCCACTTGTCGAGGGGAACCACCCTTGTTATTAAATCAACAATAAACCCGGCTTATTTACACCACGTTTCTTCCAATTTTTTTAATAACCCGCTAAAGCGACCCAATTCGTGATAATTATCAGATTTCGCTTCGGAAGGGAGCTCTGTATCTCGTCTGAGCTACCGCTTTTAAAATTATTTATTCGATGCGGTGAGATGCGTGTATGTAGACATATTCAGATATTAATTTACTTAGTTTTTGGCGCCCACTCGGTGGGGTTGTATCTAAATCTAAATTTGCGACCAAATCAACCGACAATTTTATTGAACCATTTACGAACCCCAGTTGAATAACCTTCCAATTATTTAGGCGAAACATCGCCCCGCCACTTCTCATTGACTCTCAGATATTGCAGCGCTACAACGGAAAATTCATTGTCCTCTGAATTACAGTCGAATTGCGCCCGCACAATTCCACCGCCGAACATTCCCCGATAACCTCAACGCTAATTACGACCCCCAACCTCCCCAAGGGCATTAACCGAGTTACAAGGAATAGGGAGGATACGGTTTTGTACTGACCGAAACTTACGGTCAGTAGTTGGAATTGTTTGTGGCGCACTCTATGCGAAAAGAGAAGATGTTAAGTATTAAACGCTTAATTGTAACAGTTGGAAACTTAACTTTTCTCCGGAAGTGGAGTTTGTGGCTACTTTTAGAACTACTTTTTCATTCTGAAGCCTCGAGTGGTCCACATTATTGTACCATCCTACTGTATCAATGTGGTAGCCCAACTAGTAGGGGTTCCTCCAAAATCTAACAACCTAAATCACCTTCCCCATAATGCTTCTTCAAATCTCTAGAAAACTTCTATGACACTAACAGCGATGTGTCGCAATTTTGTCGAGCATTGTACGAACCGAATTATCTCGACTGTGCAGCGATCCAGATTCGTATGATTTGATTCCGGTAATTGCTCGTATTTTCGGCCATACTCACCGAACATAGCTGACACCTGCATAATATCCCACGCAGAAACGACCTCGACTTAATTGTCCATATTTCGCGGTCCAAATATAACAGTTAACTAAATGGAGTATGAGAAGCTTTATTGAATGCAACTAATGTTAGGCTTCGTTCAACCTCTCACGTTGAGTTCCATTAATGATAAATCAATATATTTTAACTCCTTATTTTGTGCTTGAAACCATATACCAGATGAAATGCACCTTTCTGTAGAAAAATTTTATTTTAACACTTCAAAAGACATACAATCATCCCGTATTCCTTATTAGAGTGCATGAGCATGCATCGTACGTATCCGCTCCTTGAAAGGAAGATTGGACTTCGCGTTCGCGTCTCTCGCTGTATAAACAGACGCTAAATTTAAATCCACCCCAAGCCTGCCTTGCGTCTTTGTCCAGAAAGATAGAAAGCTTTTTCGTACGACGGCAACGACTACGTTTGATGTTTAAAGTGGCTGGCAGACCGGTCGGATAGAGCCCGTATAGTAAGGAGATAGCTCCGGAGGAAGACTGCGCGGATTGTTTTTCAACAAACAAATCGAAAAGGGAGAGAGACGTTGAGGACGCGATTGTTTACTTTAAAGTAAAGGAAGGAAAATAATATATTAGGAAACGCGACTAGCTTTGAGAGAGAGTACTCTCGTAGCGCAATGGTGCAATACTCTATTGTGCAATCTCCAGCTCGTGTATCGCAGAAGAAGTTGTAGTGTTGAAGTAATAAATTGAGTTTGCTTTTGCAGTTTGTTTGGATTGATAGTCATATGTTTGCGTATAAATTGCGAAATAGATTTGTCAAATAAGTTTGGACTTCAATATGAATACCATTCGCGAAAAAACTCTGACGTATGTCGAAGTTTTTCCGAATATTGTTTATATCTTTAACTAGAATGAATATAGGTGGATAAAAGAGATAGACTAGATAGTGTCGTGAATCTCTCTAAATTACACCATTATTGCAACATCTCGACAATTACCAACGTGAACGCAATAAAAGCAACAACAAAACGAAACTAATCGATTCGGTACAATCCGCACGCGGCGCTTAAAATCGCGCGGATACCAGAGTGGATTTTCACATCGGCGAACTTCAACATTGCACTCCCGGGCGTGCCAATTTCCACAATTCAACAGCGTGCTCACGCAAGGCTGAATAGCATAGGAATCCGGAATAGCGTTTCAGTGTTAGTAGTTGGAGTTTTCGGCAAGTGTAGTAGTTCGTAATTGCCAATAGAGTGTTTGTATGTATATATATATATATATGTACGTATTTATATTCGCGCAGGACGCACTTCGAATACAGGCTGTGTCAATATTCTCGTGAGTGTCACCGGAGAGAGAGAGGTTTCCGGTGCTTGTGCCACGGTTTAACCTAAAGGTATTTTCCGCGTGAATTTTCCCATTTACTTAGACGCCACATAAAAAACCATAACCCCTAAACATAAACTTATACTACACCTACATATATTCTTCCCTGTCTGGAAGAGTTACGTCCCCTACCCAACCGAGAATTAAAGTGAAAAGCGTTAGAGGTTATTTGTTAACGTTGCCGTAATGTTATACACATCAGAGGAACCTTTAGAGTGTATATATATATATATACACACAAGTATACATCCTTCTAGGGGAACCCTCACTTCAAAAAAAAAAGCCTCTTCAGAACTTGTGCCGGGAAAGCAGGTCATAAATCACTGGAAGTTCATATAACAGCTTTGCCGTTTTCACTTTACTTTTCCACCTTTATGTGTTGCGTTCTTACTTTAGATGCGGTTGGTGTGATACTTGTCCTTTTCGCTTTAGAGTTATACTACAATACAAGTTTGTTAATTCCCTGATACCTTCAAGGATGTGGGTGAAACGCTTTCAGCTTTCCAACACGCGTACAAATAATTAAATTATTCAAATTCGAAATGTTTACTAAAATTATATATCTATAATCTATCTATATCTGAGAATCACCATTGTTCTTAAAAGATCAACCTATCATACAGTCCGCTATTACCTGTAGCCTTGCTCTTATTTTCTTGCAGATTTTTTCAACAATCAATTCAGGAATTAAAGTCTTCAAAAAAAAAGTGGTCCACTAATGAACAAATAATATAAATCAACTTTTTTCCAAAAAAGGCGGTAGGAATATAACAAAATATGTATTTTTGAACTATTAAAAACCATTTAAGCACTAACTTAATGATAAGAATTAATAAATTGTTAAAAAAATAAAAGTAATAATTCGAAAAAATAATGTTTTAACTAAAAGGAAACATTTTTTACATAAAAATAACTTTAAATGTGGCAACTTCAATTTTAATATTTTGTAGAGCCCCCTCGAGCTCGTGACACAGCTAAGCATCTTCTTGGCATGTTTTCTATTAGCGTATTGATGAATTCTTGCCGTATTCTTTCCCATTCTTCTCGCACCGCTTCCGTGAGTTCATCTAGCGTTGTGGGAAGACGAGCACGAGATGGCAACTGTCGATCAAGTTTGTCCCAAACATGCTCGATGCAATTGCAATCTGGAGAATTAGGGGGCCATATCATTCTTTCAATATTATTGGTAACAATGATATCCTCGACGATGTGAGCTCACTCATCCACAAATACGAAATTTCTTCCAAAATTTCAGGCAAATGGTACAACTATTGGCAAACTACTATCAGAATGATGTAGAGCGAATCTGGACTCGTTAGAGAAAGGGCATCTTCTCGTGATTTGCAGCCCACTGCCTCCTAGCGATCTTGTGTTACCTGGTCATCAGTGGGCATATGACCCTTCTTCTAGTCCTTAAATCAAACTCGTGCAGCCTTCTTCTAACTGTTAGTTTAGATATGACCACTCCTGTAGGAGTGCAATCTTACAATCTCCGGGTGGAGATTGCAAATATGCCTTACTATCTCTTTTGGAGATTAAATTTGGCGAACTAGATCGCGTGAAAGTGCGACCTCATCACAGTTGATAATCAGGTTTTAATTAATGAATAACACCAAATTTGGGAAAACCACATTCTAAAACTGAAAGCAAATTTTGACAACAAATAGACAGATTGTTGAGTAACGTAGTTTAAGGTTTAAGATCAAGACCCTTGAATTAATTTTGAAGAAAATATTAACGTTGTTGGTAGCAACCGTAGTAGATAGTATCCCCAAGAAGTAAACAACTGATCCAAGCCCCCATATAAACCAAAAAAAATCCACAGATCCACCACACCGGGATCACTGTTAGATAACTATAAAATACTTTCATCTTAAAAGATAACTTTCTGGAAACAAAATAGGTAACCCAAAATCTGGAATACACTGCCTTGGTATTGAAATAGAATACGAAGAACGCTTCCACCACCGTTCCAAAGAGGTTTCCTTGGACGCAAGTCGTCAACAACCCTGTTATCTTCTAACTTTACTATTTATCTCGCTCCACCACCATCCACACCCGTTGGGTCAACCCCCAAGTCAAATTTATGCTTTCATTTAAATATGTAACTTCTACTGGCATGCATTCCACTCGGATTCTCCCACAGACTGGTTTGGGTCTTCCCAGATACTAGAACGCCTAAGATCACAGGCCAATTTGATTCTCTCTCTTATAGCCATCTCTAGCAGCAATTCTTTACTTAATTTTGGCCTTCATTACCAAACTATTGTCTACTGTTAACGAAACGATCATGTTCCTCAAAAAAAAAGAGTCAAGCGATGCCTTCACAGTTGATTGAACACCAAGCCGTTGACTGAAGGAATACATAAAGATGCGCAACCTATGACAGTTGACAGAAACGTCAGATCCCATCACTATATAAAGGGGCTTTCTTGAATCTGCTTAGAGTTGACATCACTCCAATAACGCATATTCTATTTATTAACACAACCCTCTCGTCAGACTGAAAAAAAGTCATTACGTATTCAGGTATTCCATTCGATTATTACAATCCTGTTCTGACAATTCTTGAACGACAAGATGATAAGGATGGAAATGAAAATCAATAAGTTCTCCGGTGTTCGACTGGCCCTCAGGGTACCAGTACTCTTTTTTTGCGCAACATTCCCCCATCTGCAGATTATTATCCACCCAAAAAGATTTCCGATCGGACACCGTATTTCGACGTAGCTTTTAACGGTAAAAAAGCGTTGCTCCATAGATCACGCGATTTTGACAACTGACAGATAACGGGTTGAAACTTCGCGAACTACTGCATCACTTAAGGTCATATTTATAGTCCGTGCTTGAGGTTGTATCGCTTGAGCACGCGATTTTGACAGATTTGACGTTTACGTCAAAATCTCAACCTTTGTCGCAATAGCCTTCTTACTTATTATTTTTATATCGGTCGTTAACCATCATAGTGACTGATATTACATAATTTTGTTGCAGGCACAGACGACGAAGTCCAAGAATACGACTACCTGGGAGCTTGGGGTCCACGTTTCGACAAACTGGCGGACATGTACGGCCCAGGAGAGGAGACCGAACAGGAAGACGAATGAGAGAGAGACGCCAGTAGATAATAAAAAACAAAAAAACAAACCCCCACTTAAAAAGAAACACTTGGCTGCCCCCTATTCCAATAAGATTAAATAAAAAAAAAATAGTGATAGCGAAGTAATCTCTAATCGATAAGGAAATAAATTGACGAAATAAATTAAGGAGAAAAAAAATGTATATGGAAAAAAACTAAAAAAAAAAAAAAGCCCAAAAAGAACAAACACATTCCTTTCCACTCTTTAACTATATTTCATTCTATTGTGTATCGATACATCGCTTCTTTTACCAATTTAATTTTGTTTTAATTTTTTACGATTAAAAAAAAGGAATCACGTGCGTGGACGTTTCCACACCCTCTCCCCGATCTAATACAAATAGCCCCCACCCTCCTCTCACAGCGACCCCCCTTATAAGACTGTTGGCGGTTACCGTACTGCGAATATGTAATATTTATTATAATTAATTATTATTATATTGATATAACTATGGATTAAATAGAGGCTAACAAAAAAATGCAGGAAAATTATCAATATTTACGGAAAATTAATAACGTAGGCAATTTATACCGTTTTAATTAGGAAACTACTATTATATTACACGACCTGTATCATGTTTAAATTGCGCTATTGTTGAAGTTTCCTATTTTGCCGACGTTTAATGCGATGATAATTAAATTAATTAGAATGCGTTAAAATAGGTTGGTTATAATTACTATAATACTATAAAATATGCACTGCCACAATTTTAAATACATAATACATTAAATGAAAAAGTATTTTAAGTCTAAATCTATCCAATTGTCATTTATCAAATGTCAAACGTCAAATATCAAACGTCAAAAGTAGGAAACTTCAACGATTTTGATACCTAAACGAAGCCATTACAAAAATGAAATAATACAAGGAAGGAAGACGATTTTAATTAACCAAAAATTAATACCTACTTTACCATTAATCGTATCGTATATCGTCATATTATATGTTATGTTATATATCGTGTATAAGAGAGAAATAAATTACGTATAATAAAAAAAATAAGAACAAAAGCCAGTATTCCTCGGAAGTTAGCAATTTTTAGTCGAATGAAAGTCAATCGCTCTAATTATTAAAAAATCTTAAATATAATCTTTTCAATTAGCTCGAATTAATTAACGATTACCAACTTGATTAAATTTTAAAGGAAAAAACTCATAATTAGTCGGATATTTTTAGGATTCGCCATATTTGCATAAAGTATTTTGCGTGAATGAACGACACGGATCGATTTGAATGCGACGTACGCTAGAGAAATAAACGAATGCGTTATACATAATAATTCTATTAGATGTTTATTAGCTGATTTACAAAATATATAAATACACTTAATAAGATTACAAAAAAAAAAAGAAATGAAAACGAAATACGTTACACGTGAAGATACACAAGCCTACCTGTTGAGCCTTGATGTAAGAATCTGTTATGTATGTACACGTTTGAGGTTATGTTGTATTATTATACGCCTGACGACTTAAATAATATAATCATTACGTTTAATATTATATATAATATATTGTTGTATATAATTCACATTCACATGTTCACTAAGAATGAGCACACAATTCACGTAAAATGTTACCAACACACATATTCACAAATGACTTAACCTAAAATTAGAAAAAAATTAAACGACATTTTTATAATGATTAATACTATATTTGAAACACCCTAAAATGAAATTTTAATTACCATTTTGTATAGTTCCTTTTATTCTGATAAAATATAAGTTGGTACCACGTGTAATGAGTCGATTTTCTACCCGATGATATAGGGACTTTTTAAAAATCTAGATTGGTATAAGGATTAGAATGAAGTTAGGTAATAAATGTCATCAAATTGATACAAATGAATGATTAGGATGTGATTATATGAAGGTGTAGGTTATTAATAGAAATTTTATTAAATAAAAAATTATCGTAGGATATAATAAATTAATTCTAATTGAAATATATATACATTTATGTCATATTTTCACATTTGACGTTTGTCTTTTAGTGCAGTACTATAAAATAGAGGGTGCTTAGAAATTGTCCCTCTCAAGGGGTTAAAAAAATGTATGTGTATACTAGGAGGTGACTTGATTATATTGTCAAATGAACACATCATACTAGGAAGGCTTGCTGTGTTACTTGCAGGAAGACTATCCATAGAGCTTGATGCAGTCGAATTACTTCAAGATTTTCTTCTTCTTCAGCCTCATATGTACAAGATCTATGATATTTTTCTGGCATATCTTAAGATTCTCAACATTCATTTCGTATTCCAACCAGTTGTTTACGACAGCCATGTCTAGAGCATGAGATATTAATCGAAAAGTACATTTCTTTGTTCTAATCATCGGTACAACACCGGATTTTGTTTTATCTCTTGCTGGATAGTAAATGGAGGTTTCCAAATAGGGATCCAATCAGAATGGTACTAGAGACATACATTGTTTTTGTGTCAATACTTCACTCTCTCACTCTGGTAGATTATAAAGTCATGTGTCACCTTGTAACGATTCTCAACTCCATTCTCTATTTAGAACACTTCGCCAACGCCTGAAAATGCCCTCATGTATGGATCATACCAAAACCCAACAAGAGACCCATATTCCCCCAGAATTATCGCTCCATTGCTCTGATTTCGTGTCGAGACCGTCATCCCCCGAGCAGATTGAAGGAATGGTTCGTCCATGACATCATATAAGACCAACAATTCGGGTTCCATGAAGGACTTTCCACCGAATTTCAACTGTTCAGAACTATCGAAACCATCCACAATTTTATCGTGGAATGAGTGCGATCTTTTTGGATATCTAAAGGGGCTTCGATACTGTATCTTTTAAACTGATCATTCTGCGTAAAGGTCGAAAGCTTAGATCTCCTCCTCAAGACCCATAGTCGCTGGCATCCCTCAAAGATCTCGTCTGGCACCAACTTTGTTCCTAATATACATATATGTTTGATCTATCTTAAGACTCCACAAGTGCAAATTGGCGATCTACGCAGTATATACCTCATCACATAATGAAGAGATCCTTTGCAGACGACTTTAAAGCCAAATCGACGCCATTGCTGGTTGGCAGCAGCCAGCAAGCAAGTTGATTTTGTATCCAGGAGTCACATTGGATCAGAAGCAAACATTTAATCAAGATATTCAAAGGATCATCAAGAAATTTCGGGCTGCTAGATCCCCTATTATGCTTAAGCAATAGTCCCCCTCTAATTATGACATATGAGGCCCTGTCGTGGTCCAATCCCACCTAAATAAGCTTGAGATCCTTCAAAATTAAATGCTCAAGATAATAGTCGGAGCACCATGGTACGTCAGGGATGTCCATGGAGTTACAAATCCTCTCAAATAAAGGACTTCGTAACAACATTGGCAACAAATACCCTGAGCAGGACCTCTATTTCAGCAAGCCTTCTGGTCGCCCATTGGACCCCAACAGATCCTCTTCTAAAGTAACCGTGAGAAGAGTATTACAGGCTAGCCCAATAGAGCGTTGGAGACACCAACATAGAAGCGATTTAGAACCAGCAGGATGCGAAGAACCAACCTTCCACATGTCATCCTTCCAAGACCAGAAGATCCCTCTGATTTCACATTCATCAGCAATTTTTTCATTAATGTCCATTTCAGCGGAAATAGATTATAAATAGCTTGTGTTTCGCTTTTGCATAAGCTTTTTCACTCGTCAAGTCAAGCTGCTATAATTGGCTTCTTTTTTTCTTTTTGAACAGTTGCTGCAATTTCGAATCCGGAATTTTTGAAAATCTCTTTTAATTATTACGACATATTTCATTGTTGTTATGGCTATCTTCGTATGTCTTTGGTAACTGATCCAGGACTTGATTGTTTCGAAGCAAGATTTTGATTGATTGAGTGAGAGACGATTAAAGACTTGGGTACTGAATCTGACCTGCTAGATTGTCACCGATCACCACAGAACCAGATCGAACCTCTTCAAGGCACCTCCTGATATTGCAAAAAGAAATCCAAGTCGGTATTATCAAACCGCGTTATTAGAAATGTCAAATTGTTGAAGTTCCAATATCTTTTCGAAGAATTTATAATTATGTACTTAATTATCGAAGGAAATTCACTCATTCACACTTCGTACCAAACTTTAAACTGCAATTAAATTCTCCTTCTTAAATAGAAATATTTCAATGTTGTAGTTAAATATATATGTATATAATATGCTGTAAATTGGTGAATGTTACTGAAGAAAAATGATTGAATATGTATATGATCGAAACGTGGGAGCCAGTGCCAATTACTACCCAAGAAAAAAAAAACACAAAAGATTTACTCTTAATATGATTATTTCCTTAATTAAAAATAAAATTAATTTAAGATCATCATACGATAAGGAATCATCGATAAATATACCTAAAAAAAATTAAAATAAATAAATAAAGTACTCAAATTTAAAAAAAAAAGGAAAAGAAATGTATACTTAAATATTGTAACGTAAACTAATATATTCTTAAATAAAATCGCAGCACTCACTCACTCACGACTCACCACATCTTGCCATTTTCTTGTGTATACTCTCGGAAATAAGTAATGAAACAAGAAAATTCCATCGTACATCATTTCTAACCTCAAATATGATTCCCTCATTATATTATATAGGTAGTTAACGAGAGAACTGTCATTTATAGTGAATGTTAAGTATAATGTACTTTTCGTCATAATTTTTCGTGACATGTCCCGTATTTTAAACCAAAAATATGAAAAAAGATGAGAGTCCAACATTCACAAAAAGAACGGTTACCTACGTATATATATAATTTTTAACATACCTAAACGTCAAAACGCATTTTTTTATTTAGTAAGTACATAATATGTATATGTATATCTATATAAATACTATAATATATTTTAAGTTTGAGTGTTTTCTAGTGACTTCGTCATAAATATGTAATAATGAGGAAAAAAATAATAATATTGTAGATTCTTGACGAGTATTTTTTTGTAAAAAATGATTTGAAATGATTTTATTTAAATATAACTTCGAAAAAAGCCATAAACGGATTGTTGTTTTATTTCTATCGTTCCCAAAACATAACCATTTCAGCATAAACGCATATGTAATGAAGTACCCTTAAAAGGGAAAAGTGAGAATCCTCGGTAAGTAGACAATGACGGTTGATATAAAAAGTTCATATCGTATCATCTTTTATTCGTAAATGCTTCATGTCGAAAGTGAAATTCGTACGCAGTGACACCTTACGTACTGCCAATATAAACTTACTCTAATATTTCTCAAACTTATAACTAACTAACCCTATTTCATTGACATTTATCACTGCCACCAAATTAAACAAATATGTTCACCGATTACACATTGTTGACATATTAAAATCAGTGCGGCCAACTTTGGGCATTTAAAAATGATCGCTTCGTATAATTATTTGAATCCAGGCTTTCGGTATCCATAGTTACGGGTTAAACATCAACGTGTAGGCTTAAACACTTCAATCTGTCAAATCAAGTCATATCATTTTGACAACTAATATCAATAATGGAGCGATTATCTAACCTGTTACAATCGTTATACAGGATGTTTCATAATATGTGCGCAGGACTTCAGGATGTGATAGCTTGCCCAAAAATTTGAAAAAAAGTTTCTCTCAACTTACCCTCTAAAATGCATCATTTTCGAGATGCAGGCTGTTGAAATTTAATTAAAAAAATTCTCGTTTTTTGCAAATATCTCTGGAACCATTTATCGTAAAGAAAACAACTTTTGTAAGCATTTTCTACTCATAATAAGCTAAGTTGTGTGCTTCTTTTATATTTTACCTTTTACTACTTTCTTATTACAACTGTACTATCTGTCTTCACACACTTCGCTACTACTACTCTTTTCCCTCTCAACTATTACCAACCTTACTTTTCTGTTTTACAAACTGGCGGTAAATTCAAATTAAGATGCTTAGGTGCTATTAACAAACCTTTAAAATACCTGAAAAATTAATCGTTTTCACACTGATTAAAATAATGTCCATAAACAACTTTTTTTTAAACGTAGAATCTTGTTTTTCAATATACAAGGTGTGCAGTATTGACTACTGAATTTGATCAAATGACAACCGCAAATAAAACATAATGACGTTGACGTATATACACGTCAATGAGTCAATTTCTTACATTTATTATACAAAGAAAAAACTGTTTTTATCAACTTAAATATTTTTACCAAAAATAATTTTGACACTAATGACATTTCTAATAATACAATAAAGGCTTCAAAGCTAACAATGTAAAATATTTAGTTATTGTGATTTTTGCTTTACTCTCTTGAAAACTGACAGCTTTGCTGCAATTGTTAATAATTCGACGATTGACACTAACTGACAAAGGATTGATAGATCTAAATAATTACAATAAAGGCTTAAAAGAGTACACTGACAATGTTAAAATATTTGACATTTGACAGCAACAAGAAGGTATAGGTTGTGATTTTTTGACCATTAGGCTTTACTTCAACCAATACGGAGTAATTCTCGTTGAGGGCCGTTCAGAATTTTGTCTCCTTTTTCTTCAATGACATAAGATACAGTTAATTTTGTAGCAGAAACATTAAGATTTCTTCTATCAATAACCACAATTTCAGAATGATTTTTCCAAAAATGGCGACGGTACATAATATTAAGCATCACAATGTGAATTCAAAAATATTTAAAAAAATCTAAAAATCTCAAAAACGACTATACTTAAGTATAGGGAATATTAGTAACAATTTCTCTAAAATAATATGTAGATTTCGAAAATGCAAAGAAAACTATATCATTCCATTTGAAATAAGAAACTGTATATCAATTTGCGATACTTCCGGAAGCGTCCCCATCTTAAAAATATTTTTAATAATTTATTTAATTACTGTATTATAGGCATATGCAACTTTGCAGAAATTTATTTTTGTTAGGAAGTCAATTTTTTGTAATGACCGATCCCTGTATAGACAACGAAATAAATAGAACAATCAAATAACTATGTTGTCGCCATCTTAGAGAGACACGTCAAAAGTTTAAATGTTATTTTGTAGGTAGTTAACACTAATAACTCGTTTAGCTTTCCCTGATATTTTACTAAATACCGAAGGACTAATTTGACATTTCTCTATATATTTATCATTTACATTTTTCCATTTAGAAGCTGAATTTTATAATGACATCTAAAGAAGAAATCTGTATATTAATACTACCGTGCAAGTAAGACTATTTAAAATTAGATGGCAGCAGTAATACTGCAGGTCATAATTCTTTTTCTTTTATTTTTAAATTAAAAATTTATGAACAAGTTTTTAAATGCGAATTAAATTAATCAATTTATAAAACATTCCTATTAAAACCTGTTAATAATAATTAATAGCATTTTTTTCGTACTTGTTTATAATATAATATGATATTGCATGCGTTTATGACATAATATTTTTATTACGGGCATCATAATCAATTAAGTGAACCGATTAATTAATTAAACCGATTTAAATGAGATCGATCCGTTAAATTCTAATTTCCCCGCTATAATTGAAATTCGATCCGGAGCGAATGGCATAGATGGCGCTAATAGACGCAACCCGAAAGTTAGCAATCTCGTTATCTCTGATTTGTATTTGTCTGTCCATATTTTCTGTCAATGGTCATTCCATTTTATGTCAGATATTTTATTAAATAATCGTTATTAGAGAGGTTTTTTAAAACGTCCGAGGAGGTATCCCGCATGCGGCCATCGGAGGAAAGTCTCATGTAAATTGTACCGCTGACATTTGTTATGATCTTGAATGTATTGGATGTGAGTACTATTTATTTTGTAGGTTATATCACCTAAGACGGTACGTATCGTTTAATTGATGCCCGTATTCGACGTGATTTCAGAATTACGTTTAGAAACATCAATGGTTTCTGGAAATGGTGTGTAAAGAGGACGTTTTAACATGGTTTAAAGACTTAGAATGTTACAAGAGGATAGATCTGATGTATGAACTGCTGAATATGTGCATGCCGTTCGAGATAAGGTTCGTGGGCAGTTGTATCGAGGAGATCGGCAAGCATAGCTACCAGGATCTGAGGGGCTTGACGATCATCGCCAACGATGTCGAGAAACTCTCCAAGGATAGCACGTTGAGCAACGGTCTGCTCGACGAGAATACGCGTAGCCGTGTGTTGTTATATATATCGTTACTATCGACTAGGAACTGTTTAAGTGCAAATTGGCTATTCAAGAAGTTATTTAGGACAGCTGTGTTTGAAGATTTTATAGTGAAAGGTAACTGTAAGGATGATAACTTGCAGAGTGAACTTTTATTGTTGTTAACGATGAGTCTACATCATCCGGCCTTTACGTTCGATCAGAAGACGTTCTTCGGCATGCTGTTGGTGCACCTCATCGAACAGAGGGAAGGGAAAAAGGCGATGGCGGTCAAACCGAACGCTTATTGTTACCCGCCTGGATTTGGTTACCCACCGGCACCGATTATTCCTGTAAGTCGTACTTTTTTATTTGCTTTTAATATTTTATGCGAAATTGATTGATTTAAACGTTTAATCAAAATTTTTAACTTGATGCGTTTTCTACTTCGGAAAAGAGGGTTTTGTGTCAAATTTTATTTTTTTTTATGCGATTTATATATTTATACAAAATACGAGCTTTAATGGTAATTTGTAATGTGTAATATTTACTGAACTTCAACCTCAGCTTCAATTAAATATGTCGTGATAATAATCTGAAATTATACGTTAAATATCATCATTCATTTATTGATAATAATGATAATGTACAGTAAATAGGTATTCACAACATTTTTCACCGGGGAATTCCCTGAAAATGTAGCAGGATCCGTGAGATTATTTTAGTGTAAAGTAGATCAACGTAAAAATTCCTATACGGAACACACCGCCATCTATTGTTAGTACAACCGAAATATTATAGCGGCAAATTCAAATATACAGTAGAGTCTTGATAATCCGAACTAATTGGAACCGAAGGTGGTTTCTTTTTCTCAACTATTGCAGCAACCCTTGAATTGTTTCTCGAACCATTTCTGGACAGTTTCCAACGAGTTAAATGCCAATTGCCCCATATCCTCAGAAAAAAAATTGCTTCGATAACTCCGTAAAATATTCAATTAAAAAAATATTGCAGAAACAAGTTTGTTGACCTCTCCATTTATGGTAGACCCTCTTGGCATATATTAAATAAGCAAAACTCTTCAACATCCCAGAAAACAGTTGCCATCAGTTTTTTTTCCAGGAAATTGTGTCTTGGCCTTTTTTGGTTGATTCTTGTTTAGTAAGAAGGTCCCAATGATGTACCCAAGTCTCAACCCCGGTGATAATTCGAGATAAAAATGTGTCCCTCTCCAACTAGGCCAAATTTTCTTGAGAAACTTCTTTTCTGTACAGTTTTTGTTCAGGTGTAGGCAATCTGTGTATCCACCTTCTTCATACCCAAATCGTCATGCAAAATGTTGAGGACACTTTCTTCGGATATAGACTTCATTGGTGATGACAGAGATCATTACACGCCGATCTTTCAGTACTAAATTTTCAATTTTTTGGACAATGTCTTCAGTTCGAGCTTCAACAGGTCGTCCGGACTTTGGGTCATCATTGATTGACTCTCGGCCCCATCGAAAGAGTTTAGACCAATATTTTACTTGATAATAAGATGGTGCATCTTCCCCATACACAGCAACCATTCTTTCATGGATCATTGCCTTCTTTTGTCAGGAACTTTATTACGCTGCGATGTTCAACCTTAGTTTCAGTGACAGTTCAACAGTGACAGCAATTTTTCAATAATTTGTTTGACAAATTCTCCTTCGTACTACATCCTTGTAGATTATGGTCAGTTTCTAGCTATTCATTAACATTTTGTTCGTCACATTCTTCGAATCCTTATTTGACAGGTTGCTACGTTGTCTGCTAGATAGATTGTCGATCTGAACACTCCCATTTTCTTCGTCAGCTTCTTCCTGTAGCTTAACAGTCTTTTAAATTGATCTGTTTCGAAAAGCGATCACGTTGTCTTCATCCCATTCAGCAATAAGCAAGCGTTGCAACAGTTGCTTTCGATGCAGTTTTTTTCTTTACATTTAACAATGGTTCCCTGATCCATCGGCTGCAAAAGGACTGTTACATTAGGTGGAAAAAACATCACCTTTTAAAATCTTCGTCAAATATATTTAAACGGTCTAATCCGAGATGTGTTGGTGCATTGTCGATCAGCAACAATACTTGTCATACCTGACAAGGTAGGTAGTCCTGAAAATTTTAGAAAAACATTCCAAGAAAATTTCAAATTCCATCCAACCGCTTTTCTGCCCTCTGTATGTGATACGAAGAGACGCGTCGTTTTTGAATCAACACAGCTTCTTGCTTTTGAATTTCAAGGATTTCAAAAGATGGTTGGATGTTGAAAATTTTGTCATTTCTCGTCTCTAGACCATAATAAAATCGAAAACCATCGTTTGACCACCCACCGATTAATTTTCATCTTAGACCTTACAGATTTTCCGAAATTCATTTCCACAGACTTTGGGAGGTGTTTAAATGCTGCTTAGCTGCTTCGCTTATTCAGAGAGAGACAAAATTACAAGTTATACAATTTTAACTGTTTGTCTACCTCTCAAAATGTCCTTGGAGTCCTAGCATTTCATTTTTCGAAAATTTGAAAACGGAATAGTCAACTTCTCTTCAATTGTATCCGATGAACCAAATTTTTGAATTTCAATTGTTGGGGTCTTTTTTCCGCGATAGTAGAAGCTGTAGCCGAAACTAAACGAAAGAGTGGTCAATCCTTTCCATCGTTTTCATGGATTTTTGTATCGTACCCTCATTTTGCCCAGCCTTGATTAAACTAATAATTATACATGAATTGAGAATATAGATATACGATTTGGTTGATAATTGTCAATCACGCTTAATTAATATAAAATTGCCTCATAATTTAATTTAGTTAAAAACTAAACTAGTAGAAACAGTAGACATCAAGACAGACACAATCCCAGAATAATGCCAACCACTGTTCATTTTGCAAAACTCGAAAAATTCATTCGTTGTTTTAACTCCCTTGTCCAGATATTGTTCAAGTCTATCCTTTCTAGGTAAACGCTTGACCATGTTCCATCATTTTGTGGTCTTGCGTGTGTGGTTTCCAACAAATGATTATTTTTTTGTTGGCCCCCTTTTTACTATACCAATTCTGCTTTAAAATCCGGATAATAGAAAACGTTGGTGATGACACCCTGTATATAGAGTCCGCCGAATCTCTACGTTTCCTCCGTTAGTCCTTCATTTTCCAAGAAATTCAGAAAAAGTACCTATACAGGGTTTCCACGGCCGAGTGGGACATAGGGAGAATACATGTAAAATCGGTTTTCGGTGAATATTATCTCCCTAATACTACTTCATCCAAATTTAAGTGCCGAATATTATAAATGGGTTAACAATTAACATTGCCACAATCATAGTACAAAGAAAGTCATTTTAATAAAGCCAAAAAAATTATTATTTTTAACCCTATTGTACGTGAATTCCTAATAAGGTTTTTAACACGTAAGTTAGTGCAAGTGGCCGTGCACAGATTCTTTGGGGTTCGAATCCGAGCAATGAATTTTATTTTTTATTTTTTTTAAATCTTGATTAAGTTTTGTTGTTTATTTTGACAAATGATTCGTCGTTAGTAACAATTAAAAATCGAATAATATAATAGCACAATAGCACATGATCATTTTTGTTATTGTAAAAATTATTCATTATTTACCTTAATCCTCAAAAAATCGATTTTATAGTCTTCAAAATCTCTGATTTTTGTAGTGTTATTGAATTTGTAGCATTATTGTTGGAGATAAAAAATAAAACTAATCTGCCGGGATTCGAACCCTAAACAATCCATGCATTTGCGTTATTAAGCCGTCGCGCGAACCATTGCGCCATGGACGCTTGCACTAACTCACGTATTAAAAGCCTTATTAGGAATTCACGAACAATAGATTTAAAAATAAGAATTTTTTGGCTTTATTAAAATGACTTTCTTTGTACTATGATTGTGGAGATGTTCGTTGTTAACCCAGTTATAATATGCGGCCCTTAATTTTGAATGAAATAGTATTAGGGAGATAATATTCGCCGAAAACCGATTTTATATGTATTCTCCCTATGTCCCACTTGGCCGTGGAAACCCTGTATATGAAAAAACAGTTATTGTTGTGCAATTGTAGTTCCTAAAAATATTTTCTATACACTATACAAGGTGTTCCGTTTATAGTACCTACATAATTCAAAACGTAAATATGTTATTTTTAGCGGAACACCCTGTATCTTTCAGTAGAATACAATAAAATTATCATCGTATTTTTTTCGTATCTGTTGTTGTATGTCATACAGGGTGTTCAATTTGATAGTTCGAAATGAGACATTTTTAACTTTCTTTTTTCCTTAATTTTGGAAAATAAGGCAGAAACGGGGGAAATTCAGGATTCGCCACACCCTGTATATTTCGTGACGTCACTAGAACGGATGCGAATTGCAGTAATTTGAGGCTAATGTTATTTTTTATGGGATTTTGTATAGACTGTACCTATAGACTACAAACTTGGATTGAAGAAACTTGATTTAAAACAATTACTAATTGATAATGTAAAAAAAAATTGATTACAACATAATACATGTATTAACAATGTTGAAATAGATAATGTTACAAAACGCGCAATTAAAAGTATTTCACATTCTAGGCTGCTATTCTTTAAGTTCCGTAACTAAGTTTCAAAAATTGATTGGTTGAAGATTTGACAAGTTCTTGTGTTTTTAGGAAATGTTACACAATCGTATCGCACGTCCATCTCCTCTCTTGAAACAGAAAGTTGAACCGCCATACCAAAATATAATAAATTGTGTTCTTACAAATAAAATTGGCTTCCTGTCACATAAATTGAAAGTTAGATGGTTTAACGGGATGGGTGGTGACAAGCAACGCCAACTTTTTGGAATCAAATGTCGTCGAGATTAAGGGTTTTCATTTCTGACAGCGAGCAGTCCGTTATCTCAATTTTGAAAAAAAAAAAATTAACCAACGATTCCACTAGTGACATCTATGAATGACTGTTCCAATTATAATGCAGATAAACGTCAGTAACACCAGTCACCACAACGCTTATAATTAATTCGGGACACGTGTTTAGATGGCGGGTGTGTCATTCAATCATATTCTGTTTTTCCGTGACTGGTTAGAACAAAAGATCAAGATCGTGATTTCAGAGTGACAACAGAGTTCATCGATATTTTATGTTTTTTTAAAGCGCAGATTGTATATTTCCTGAATTCATCACCGTATTGTATTTCAGAACTCCGAAATACCTGTGATACCGATAAAAACTGCCTCGCCGCTTGGTACCGGAGATGCCAGCCAGCATCCGCCACCGCCAGGTCTTCCTATTCACGCGGCCGTCAATCCGTCTTTGGATTATATGGCGCCCACCGTCTGGCAGAGGCCCGCCTTTACGGCAGCGATGTGCGCAGCTCCGGAAGTAAAACGAACCGCATCCGATTTAAGTCCGTAATTGATTGCGATATTTTTAGGGGATGACGTTTCCGGCTCGTTCCATCTCGCCGCTAGTCAGTCAGCCGACGTCTTCGCCATCCAGTCGCGGCTCGTCGCCACATAGGAACTACACGATACGAGCCGTGACGGGACTGCCGCCTCAACCGCCGCCGCCGCATCCCGTCGACACGCCATCTCATATCACCATGGACCCGTTGTCCTCGCCTAGTATACCAAAGTATATGCCGTTGTTGAAGTCCAATGAGGAGGAGGTAAGATCTAAGGCCATACACACAGCGAGATGGGGGTGTTCTGACGGTATCGAGCGCTTAAGGTATTTTTTAGTTAGACCAAATCTGGAGAAGAGCTCAATAATCGTCGGCTTTGTACTTCCCCTTAATTACTATTTTTTTGTTTTTTTTTAACGTGAAATTTGTTTCAGTTATCTCACCTTCAGGAGGAGAAATTCCGCGACCCTCATTGGTTGAACCAGTTCGATTTGAAACGTCAGAACGGTATGCAGATGTTCTACGCCCTCGATCAGATGCGCGCCCTCAAACTCGAAGGCGAGAACTCCCTCCATTGCTCGACATCGTCGAGTAACAGCAGCCTAAATCAATCGCCGCCGCAGACGCCAACCGCCTCCCTAATACAGCCGCACGGTCCTGGTAGGGGGCACGGCGGTAACGGTGCCGATACGAAATCGCGTATGAACGGTATGCCGCCGCCTTACGTACCGGCAAACGTACCGCCGCCGCCCCCGCCAGCGCTGTGCGAATCGACGCAGCCGCCGCCGCCGTTCAGCAATTGCACAGTGCCTTACACCAACAATTATCCATCCCACGTGACCCTAACGGCAATCCCTAACAGGTGTATTTTTCAATATTCCACAGCTTTCCGGCCATCTTTCACGACCCCTTTCAGTTATCATCCGGATACGGTTTTCACGTCCCCATATTTACAAATACCGATCTATTCTAGCGTTCAGCAACAGGCGCAGCATCCTAGGATACCCCCTACGTGTTGTAATTGCGGCGCTACTGGACACACGGGGCCCGACTGCGCCGCCCAGACGATAGAGGATATCACGCAGAAAGCCTACAATTTGGAATATTCGCCACTAGCGGAAACGGAGAAATGATAAAGGCGATGCCCTTCCCTTCCCCATGCCCACCTCCCCCCTATCCCGTTATTCAGTATGAGCTCCCCCGCCGTTCATCACAGATATTTTTTTAAACGAAGAGATCGGTGAGAGATAAAAAATTACCATGCCAGAGAAAGATAAATAACGTATAATCTAGTTGTTTATATTACATAAATAATCTAACGATAAAACAAAAAAAAATCAGAGAAAAATAACAAAAGATATATATTATATATATATATACATAAATGTATAAAAAATAGTGATCTTTGATGAAATCTACGGAGTTACCCAATATCTATTTAATTAAGGAAAAAAAAAGAAAGCGAGAAAAACAGGAAAAAAAAATTTTGTTGCCCCCTCGATACCTCTTTCACGCCGCGATTAACTGCGTTATTTTTATTAATTAGTAATATTAATTAAAAAAAAATCTTGTAAAATATAATTTTGTATAAATAGATGAGAAAGTACATAAAAAATTGCAATTATATAGAAATATTAATCAATAATACTTATGTAATAAATAGATTTTTAAAACGCATAAATTTACGAAAAAAAATATATATATGGAGGAAAATACGTATTTATATTATTATTATAATTATTTCTATTATTATTATTATATAGCACGGCCCCCTTCTCATTTTTATTTTTTAATTATACGATTATATACATAAAAATATATTGTTATTAATTATTACTATAATGCAACTAAAGTGAAACACTAAATGAGATTATTTATTATGGAGATTAATCTGTTCCAGCTGCCCCCCTTCCGCCAATATTCTTTTTTTTATAATAAATTTTATGTATTCGGGGTTAGCGAGACGATTCTTGGAACTGCAAGGGAATTTTTAATATTTTTTTTATTAAGAGGGGGCGTTAAAATTAAAAAAAAGTTTTTTTTTACAAATTAAATGGAGATTATCGAATCTAGCTGATTAACATATTTTTTCTAATTTTTACGTGATAGACGATAGCCTATCTTAGGTTATAATATTTTGTATTTTTTTTTTTTTTTATACAGAGTGGGGTTACTTAAAAAGGGCAGTTACACTTCAAGTTGATTTTGAATAACCTCGTGGTAGAAGCTGTTTTGGAATCTAAGCCATCTTGCATTACCTCATTCTCTTCAGTGTTCTAATATTTTGTCACAGTTGCCCCACCCTCCCCCTCTTGCTACCCGTCTCCAGGCTTTTCATCTTCCTACCACCCTCCTCCCCCTTCCCTCGTCTTTCAGGACCGATTTCTAAATATTTTACCAAAATGGTTTCGTTTGTGTCTCGGAAGAACTACAAGATTGCACTTCATTTTGACTTACCTTCAATTTTAACCACCAACTGCCGGGCACAGTTCCCTTGAAGGACTCCAATTCTTCCTAAGTTTTTACTGTTCCATAAACAAAAATGGCCTTATCCTGACGGTTTCTTCGTTATGTCAGCTGTTTATCTGCTTCCAAATCACTGGTTATTTCATTTTGTTTCTATTGGCATCTAGTTTATCGTTTTTTAGTTGCCTTCTGAGCAGCTTTCAAGGTCATACTGTTTCTTTGATTCCCATATCATTGTAGCCAACTATTTGGAGCAAATCTATCGTAGTCATTTTGTTTGGTTGGCTTATTTCCTTTAGAAGTGTCTTAAGGACGTTTTTTTCTGTTTAAGGATAGAATTCTCTTTTATCCTGCTCAGTTCTTGCTTGGTGCAGAAGACGAAGAAACACTTACTTCCTAACAAGATCTTTGTTGTGGTTCTGTCGTTGTTGTGAGATTGCTTTCCAAGCTCTTCTAATGGGGTGTAACACACATATCCAGTGACTGTACAAGCTGCATACCGTTGGCTGGTAGTAATATGGCCACTATATAGCCAGACCTTGTGTCTTCTGATGCTGAACAGGGAAACATAACCGATCTAACAGCCTTTGAAGAGTCCCAAAACATATTTTGTTTACATCATGGCACACTATCAGATTTGCGAAAGCGAATTTCTTATGGTGATTATCACTTTCACTTCACGTGGACCAGAAGTGGCCAGACCTTGTGTCTTCTGATACTGAACAGGCAAACATAACCGATCTAGCAGCCTTTAAAGCGTCCCAAAACATATTCTGCATACATCATGGCACACTAACAGATTTGCGAAGGTGATTTTTTTATGGTGGTGACCACTTTCACTTCAAGTGGACCAGAAATAGCCAGACCTTGTGTCTTCTGATGCTGAACAGGCAAACATAACCGATCTAGCAGCCTGTGAAGAGTCCCAAAACATATTTTGTATACATCATGGCACACTATCAGATTTGCGAAAGCGAATTTCTTATAGTGATTATCACTTTCACTTCAAGTGGGCCAGAAATGGCCCGGCTTTGTGTCTTTTAATGCTGAACAGGCAAACATAATCGATCTAGCAGCCTTTAAAGCGTCCTAAAACATTTTGTATACATCTTGGCACACTAACAGATTTGCGAAAGTGAATTTCTTATGGTGGGGACCACTTTCACTTCAAGTGGACCAGAAATAGCCAGACCTTGTGTCTTTTGATGCTGAACAGGCAAACATTACCGATCTAGCAGCCTTTAAAGCGTCTCAAATCTGCATACATCGTGGCACACTAACAGATTTTGCGAAAGTGAATTTCAGCTTTTTCGACCGATTTAGTATTTTAGGGTAGTATGATCGTTTTTGCTCCCGTCAGGGGCTCATCGGTACTCTTCTAACTTCTAGCTCTATTAGCGGAAGCCCCTCTGGTTAGCCTCAGTAGCCCAAATTTCCTATTTTGCAGTTTATACAACGTTTTCCGAATTCCTGACCTTGAACATCCGTGAAGTGACAACAAATGAACGTCGAAAGTCACTTGAAGATGTTAAAATAATTTTTTTTGGTGGGCAACCATTGCAAGAATCGTTTAAGCAACCGTAAAATACTTGTGGGACACCAAGAAGGGGGGTGGGAGGTTCAACCCGTAAGATAATCCGTTTTCTATCTATATAACGCAATACATAGATAACTCAGTAATATTGTTACTATAATGTTCCTTTTTATGTGGTGTTTTTTATTACTACTACATTATTAATTATTTAAATAAATTAATTTAATCTAGATAAAGTAAACGATATACATATACATATTAAATTCCTTAATAAGATTTAAAAGCCGGAGTTCAGACATCGTCAAAAACAAAATTAATTAATATATTAAAAAAAAACTTTTTTGAACCGCCCTCGTATATCGTTATTAATTAAAATAGTCATTATTCACCGCGTTTAATTTGATTAATCGATTCTATTATGAATGTTATTATAAATTTAAACACGATTAGTTTTTAAAACCGATTAGTTTATTTTATATTTTAAAATTAGATCGATATACGGGGGTTCCTAAATAAGTTCGAAGACCAAATTTTCTATAATTTTTCGTAGGAAGAATAAAAACGACTAATCTGTGATAATCCTTCGGTAGCG
This sequence comes from Holotrichia oblita, assembly GCA_023690525.1. Taxonomy (NCBI): domain Eukaryota; kingdom Metazoa; phylum Arthropoda; class Insecta; order Coleoptera; family Scarabaeidae; genus Holotrichia; species Holotrichia oblita. The sequence continues at coordinate 6,611,065 of CM043017.1, forward strand.
AAACAATTTTGATCCTGATTGACGGCTTTTAAATTTTAAACAACCCTCTTAACACGTAAGTTTATATGATGAATCGCATCTATATATACATATTAATTTTGATTTTTCTAAGAAAATTTTTGGTGTTAAATATTAATTAATACGTGTAATAATCGCAGGAGAAAAAAAGATAATTAAATAAAAGAGAAGGTTATGTGAACTTAAATAATTAAAAAAAAATATATATATATATATGGAATTGAGAATTAAGTGACAGGTGACAGGTTACGAGATAACGCCACTAATCAGAGTTTATATTTTTAGATAGTGGTAATAATCGATCGTATCTAACCAAGAGCAATGTAACCTATTTTAAATGTGAATGTTGCATCCAGAGATCTGTTCTTTTTTGTTTTCTAATTTTTTTTTTTTTTCAACTCTACTTCATATCTAATCGTGTTATATTAGATTTTCCCAGTACTTATAATACGCAATATCAAACCAGTAAGTAATGATTTTAATGAGTAAGTGAAATGAAAAAAAAATATTGTTTTTGATTCGTAGCTCTCTACGTTTACTTGTATTTCTTTAATTGTATAATAATTTAAAGTAAGATATGCATTTTAAAAGTAAGTTAAATATTATTGTAAACATCTCACATCTTCCTAATATTAATTTTAAAAGTTTGTTAGATCATGTTTCTACGTGAATCATATTTCTTTTTTTTTAATGTGTAGTTTATTTATTAATATTTTGCAATTTTAAATGTTAAAAAAAAAGACTATCTACCAATTATCGGAGGAGATGCGAAAAATGCCAGGAAAACTGTGTATACTCTTATACTGTGTGAGATTTCTTCTTTAGACTTCATCTTCTTATTGTTACAAAAAAAAATAATAAAAGAAAAAACAAAACGAGGAAATAAACTAATGAATAACGGTAAAAAGAAAAACGAGATAAATGAAAATTGATTTTATTGTACATAGTGACTCGTAGTTATGATAGTTTATGGATATTAAATATTGATATATTTATATTAATAATACAATCAGTATATGATGACTGAGAGTTTAAAATTGAATAAATAAAAACCTGCAATTTTCTAACAGATGTAGTTTTATTTTGTACAACCCTCTATAGATACAGGATGTCCAGCTTAAGATGCCACGATCCATAGCCGACTTATTATTAATTTTTTTGAAAAAATGTTTCAAATAAATATTGCCTCGAATCAAATTCCACACTTTTTAAAATTTGTATCAGTAATGGCGGACTTCCGGTTCTACTGTAAGTAGATACTAAGTTTATTATTATAAACGGAACACCCTATATATTATTTCAGTTTTTGATTCCTTATTAAATTTAAAAGGCACTTTATTAAGCTTACATTGAGTTTAAGTTGTACTGTTTCCGAATTACGTGATGTTTTTCGAAAAAATTGACATCTGCAGCGTCTTCTGTGTTTGCGAAAGTTAGAAAGATGCGGTTTTCAGTTTTGGTTTAATCGTGAAAGAGGGCACGTCTTTTATGAGAGTACAGGGTGATTAAATAGGGATCTGAAATTTTCCAACTTGGCATGCTTAAAAAATGGTCAACAAAACACAATAGAACTAATAGAAACAAACAAAACTCGAAAGAAAAAACACGTGTGTTCTGAAACATTGGAGATGAACTTAGCACGGATAATAGCATTTGTACAACACTATTATTTGTTTCATTAAATGTTCGAAGTGCTGTCCGTTTTGGGCCCTACACAATTGAAATCGCTTTTGAAAAGAGTTTCTAGCGTGACTTTTTGAAACGCTCTTAAAATACGATGGCGCGTTTCATCTTGGGTTGTTGGTGGCGCCTCATAAACTTTATTTTTAATTCAATCCAGCAGTCCGGAAAAGACATCCAAAAAGTGACGAACTTCGACAGTATTGTGCTGTGGAGCACCATTAGTGCCCATATTATTTTGAAGAAATTTATATGAACCCTATACCCGTCAGACGTTGGTTATGAAAAAACGGGTCTATAACCGAGATAGCACACAATATCCTATGGATGTCCGTTTTAGGTCCATATTAGGTTCCGGATATCCAGGACATAAAGTGGATGTCCAGTGGATATACTTATCACAACATCTTATAGACATCTGAAAACTTTATCCCATGGATATCCAAACAACGTCCACGGAGATTGGTTGATTTGAATGAGTACCTAGTTTACACAGAAACTATGGGAAAATAATAATAATAATCGTATTAACATATATGTTTTAAGAACGATAAATTTCCAACCAACAGTATTATATTTATTACACAAAAACAAATTATTAAATTGATTTCGGCATTTCATCTCAAAATATAACCAATAGTTTGAGAGTTTTTCGAAAAATACGTCTGACACGTCGATTTTCGACATACGACTCATATTTGTGACGTAATCGTCATTCGCGATATGACGTCATTAATAATTTTTTTAAATGGCAACACCCAATTTCGACCACGTCAATTGAAAGAGCGTGTCATTCTACGTGCACATCGTCAGAAATTATGCTTGTCTTAGCGACCGAGAATGTTTTTTATTACTGTCAGATAAAAACTTGAAATCGTACTTTTTTGTTTGATTTTTGTTGTATTTCTTATCGATTTCCTATCTTTCGTTTGGCAAAAGCAGTATGCTTGAACTGTTTATTGAGTAGTGACTTTGTCATTTTATTTAAAATGGTGAAATTAACTGAACGAGAACGAATTGAAATTCTTTGGATGATTGGAGTTGGAAACAGGATGCGGACCCAACAAGAAGTAGTTGAATTCTTCAACGAAACTCATCCTGGTCGGCGTCCCATTACCCAAAGCATGCTAAGCAAAATACTGAACCTAAATTCCATAACTTTGGACATGTTCGTGATTTACCTAAATCTGGTCGACACAAAATTGTGAAAAAAGCAAACTATCATCCTTGTAATGTATGTCTTGTTCATGAGCTATTTGAAGACGACTTTGATCGGCGAATTCAATTCTGCAAACAGATGCACGAGCTAAGCCCCAATGATAATAATTTCGTAAGAAACAATTTTTTCTGACGAGGCTACGTTTGCTTTGAACGGCCATGTCAATAAGCAAAACTGTCGTTATTGGGCTACCGAAAATCCTCGATGGATGATGGAGTATTGCACTCAACATCCTCAGAAAGTGAATGTGCGACATAGTCGAAGGAAGAATCCTACTTTTTTTTTTTTTGACGTGAACCTAACTGGTGGTGGTAAGATATTTTCGCGAACTAATAAGTTTATATCCAAATGATCTTCCGAGAAATGACATTTTCTTTCAACATGATGGTGCACCTCCCCATTATGCAACACCTGTCCGTGCTTATTTAGATGAAGTGTTCCCGAATCGTTGGATAGAGAGAAGTGGGCCGATTGAGTGGCCAGCCAGATCGCCAGATTTGACACCTCTAGATTACTTCTTTTGGGGGTTCTTAAAAAGCAAAGTATACGTTAGAAGACCGGCGAATTTAGAAGAATTAAAAGAAAGAATTCGTTAGGAGATACATCGTATACCTCTTGAAGATAGTGACCATATTCAACAATAATTTATTAATCGTCTCGGTTACTGTCAGGTAGCCAATGATGAACAATTTCAACATTTACTTTAATCATTATCATTAATTTTAGAAAAGTAAATAATAATAAATAAAATAATATATAACGATGTGTACATAGAATGACACGCTCTTTCAATTGGCATGGTCGAAATTGGGTGTTGTCATTTAAAAAACTTATCAATGATGTCATATCTTGAATAACAATTACGTCACAAATTTGGGTCGTATGTCGAAAAGTGCCTTTGTTTAAAACAAAATCGACGTGTCAGACGATTTTTTCGAAAAACTCAATTTTAGAAATATTGAATTTATTCGTTATTATTCGAAAGCACTGTATATAGTAGTTCTATTGTGTTTTGTTGGACACTTTTTAAGCATGCCAGTAGTATTGCTGCCAGTCTCAAGCCTGATGAAATGCGAGGAGAAAGTGCCAGAGCATTTCGCAATACGTGGATGGTGAAAACTTGAAAAATCGGAAATATCTCCAAAACCGTTGGAAATAGACAGAATAATATCCGCATAAAAACAAAAGAAAATCAAATTTTAAAGTTATTCATGATTTTAAAGTTGGAAAATTACAGATCCCTGTAACATAAATGCAACAATTTTCTAATAAAAGATGTGCCCTCTTGCATAAGGAATCAAAAAGTGTAATAATATATAGGATGTTCCATTTAAAATAATAAAGTTAGTATCTACTTATTGTAGAACCGAAAATCCGCCATTACTGATACTAATTTTAAAATGTGTATAATTTGATTCGACGCAATATTTACTTATTTGAAAAATTTTTTCAAAAAATTAATAATAAGTCGGCTATGGATCGTGGCATCTTAGGCTGGACTCCCGGTATATTCATTATTAAATTATCAATTGACGTAATTTTGACGCCAATTTTGGGCATTTCTCTATAATGTCACTAAACGCATCCCTAAGTACTGAAAGTGCGTCATAGTCACTTCAATTTAAGGTATTCGTTGAGTGCAGACATCAAATTTAATGACCAATTATATAATGACATTATAAAAACGTCTATTCGAGATTTTGATGTCACTTTACAGGTTGAATTATACAGGTCTGTATGCAGGGCAATTATGACTTTGAGCATGTCAAAGCCCCTAAGAAAAATTGGGATGAATTTTTTGAGGCCAGTAATAATCGAAATAATCAAAGGATGCCAAATCGGACGAATAGGGTGGGTGTTTCAGTTTTTTGAATGTCATTTTGGTACGCCTGACTTCTGGTGGTGACTGACTAGGAAGCTGCCATTCGGATCTCTGTTGTTTCGTAGTAGACCCACATGTCATCAAGGGTCATATTTATAGTCCGTGCTTGAGGTTGTGTCGATGCTTGAGCACGCGATTTTGACATAAATGTCATTACAAATCTGTCAAAATCGTCCCATTCGGACCCCAAGTATTCTAAATCGTCCCATTCGGTACTACGAGTATACTCGTTTAAAATCGATCGAGCATCATCTACTCTTTTCTCCTTTCGTTCATCATTAGACAACAACCCGAGACACTTACATCGCCAAGGCCTTTCGGAACTGCAGACGCGTTTTAATATAGTGTTGTGGCCATCCTGTTGACTCGCCGAATTCAGCAGAAATTAGAGCCAGTGATGTTTTAGGATTCTCTTTAGCATATGCAGCATTCAGCTTGCGTGTTGTTTCCACTATTAGATCACCAAGTTTAACGTAAAACTGAATATTAACACTTTTTTTTTCAAAACTGTTTATTTTGGAATAAATTTTCTAATACACAAATGAAGTAAACACAGCTGTCAAGGGGAACTGTCATTTAGTTCAAATTTCTTCCGCAGGGGGTCCTGCGTACGAACTATAGTCTGGACTAGTCATTCAACCTGTATTAAATTTGCTTGTTCATTGTTCGTAGATATAAACGGAGATTACGTTTTAAAAAATAAAAGTTTTATTAAAAATTAATATAATCGAACTCTCTTCGTAACACCAACGTTATAACCAATTTCTCTTGAGCAGTGTCGAATTGAGCGTTACCTTTTTGAGGATCAACAGGATGCGGTAAAGGTATATTCAATCTAAAACGCGGCGATACTAACTCCAATCTCTCGCAGGTTATTTTCAAATCGACGTTTTGTCGTTTCTCCCCCGGTAAATTCACCGTAATTATCATATTTTCACAGCTAGCTGTCCCTGGAGTTTTACCCCCCATCTACATAAATAAAAACTAATTAATTTAAAAGGAAAATGGTTAAAACAGAGATTAATTGGTATTACCCCTAAAAAGACGTCACTTGGGGTGACTTGCTGCCTGTAAGAGACGTCCCATTGTGGTGTCTTCCTCCAATCGCTAGCCTCAGCATTCTCATCGTCTAAATAACGTGAAGCCGCTTCTTCCGGATCTAAATCTTCATCATCTGCTTCCTTCCTATTTGGTTTTTCATCTTCGACGCTAGTTTTCACGTTTAAATCTTGCGGTCCAAGATCTGAATAATATTAATTAATCTTATAAAACTATCATGCTGACAATTTTAAAATTGGTTTCGATACCTTTAACGGTCGGACGTCCAATAATATCTTCATCGTCAGAGTTTTCATCTTGTTGTGGGGGTTTGAATAGTTCGGCTATTTTTAGGATGTCATTACTGTCAAACATCGACATCTTCTTAGGAAAAAAGGTTTTAAACGTTGTAAACTAAGGTCATGTGATATATTAGAAGTGTATTATCGATTAAATAAATCGGTATCCAAGGGAATATCAGCGGTTGCGTTCCAATTATGCTAGGAAATTAATAATTAGGAATTTTACAAGTAAATTAATTGACGCAATGTTAAGTACGAAACCGACTACCGTAATTAATAACGAGAAATCGTTAACATTTGCCTTACTTTGGGAAATGAAAGACAAGTAGCGGAAAACCGCAAACAATCGTAAGCAAAACCCTGTGTTTATTCATCGTACACTTCCATGTATTAAAAAAATGTATAAAGTTATGGTTTAAAACTTTAATTGTTGAAAACCCAATCAAAAATCTGTCTCCTAGAAAGCTTTAAACGCATTCCAATAAAGGCGTTTATTTAGACGAAAGCTATCAAGAAAAAGGGAACTTGAAAAACTGACACTCGTTATCAAAATGCTGATTCACAGAGATTTGGACCTACCACCTCTAATTATTCATTATTAAATATGAACAGTAGATGAATACCTTTTCATGTCTTTTTCAAACGATTCGTCAGACAGTTTTTATTGCGCAAACTTTCCTCCTATCGCCCATATCTCTCCTATTCATGATAAATATTATTTTTAGTGTCTCTATTATAAAATTCTTTGATTACACTTTTTCTTGGCATGCTAATAGAGCAACGTATTACCAATAATTGCTGTTTTCCTAGACCTGACGGCAACTTTCAAGGCGCTATAACTCAACAACTATCGATTGAACAAAAAAAAAGTTGCACACAAAAATTGTAGAAAATTTTATGCTCTACAACTTCGGTAATCACATTTTTTTCGTATTTCCAAAAATTACCGAGATATTTTCCAAAAACAAAAAATCGTCTTTTTCAATCGACTATATCTCGGTAAATATTGACAGTAGAGAAAAAAGTTTCAAACAAAAAAGATGGTAAATATTATTTCCTATAAAAAAGATCCTTAAGATTTTTAACGTAAAACACCGTTTTCGAGATATTTGCAAAAAGGCGTTTTGCAAGATGACGGCTAACGCTCGCGGTTTTGGACGACACAAATTTGATTTTATACTTAGGGGACACCCTCTAACATAATCCAATCGAAAAACCAACTATTAGGATTTTTAGCGGAGCGAATATCTAAAAATCCTAGACTACAATTTAATTTTTAAGGTTAAGTCTTAATTGCAGTAGCCGGAGATCCTTCCTGTTTAAGTCTCTACTCTAGTTTGATCGCGTCACTATAAACAAACCCTTAAGGGTCATATTTATAGTCCGTGCTTGAGGTTGCGCTTGAGCACGCGACTTTGACGTAAATGTCATTTGGTCATTACAAATCTGTCAAATATAACATCACTGTTTCCTGTGCATCGTATCCCGACTTTCAAACCGCGATTGGTTTTTGACACGGCTAAGATATCATTGCGCTTATTACGCGCTATAAAACGAACAACAATGGATCTCGGTTTCTTGCCATTAGTTCCCAATCTCTTGGACGTCACTCTGTGTGCAGTAGAAATATTCTCGTTGGAAGTGTCCGCTAATTTCTAAATCATCCTGACGGCAATATTGTTGTAAATCCTCCGATTCACTTCTAAGATTGCTATTTTCAACTTTTAAGCTTGATGCACCAGCGTTTCAATTATGAATCTGAAGATGATGATAATTGAAATGTATCTGATGAAAATAAATTTCCAGATTTGAGATTTGACTCATCAGGAGATGGAGGATGGAGCCATCTTCACCATTTAGATTATCATCCAGTTTTTCATACTTCCACGTTTCATAGGAGGAATGGTAAATTAAATAAAGTCACTCCCGTATTGGGTATTTTGTTGCACGTTTTATCAGTAGACAATCATGTGGTACATAATCGGAAGCACGACTCAGATCGTAGAATATGCGTAAAGGATATTGACAGTCTTCACTAGTTTGTATAATCACATTGTACGAGTTCTGCATCGCAGCATCACAGGATTGGGATTCTCTAAAATAATTCTTTTAGATCTGGTGGTACCTACAAGTACAAATATGAACTGAAATCTACCGGTTCCATATCTTTGAGAAACGTCCATATACTTGTACCACCACCTCTGGAAGAATAACGACAGAAGGAGCTAAGTAGACATTTCCAATCTTCAAAAAATTCTATTTCCCAATACCAGATTCTAGAAGAATTCTAGAATTACGACAAAAGCAGCTAACTAGACGATCATTTCCAATCTTAGAACATTCTATTTCATGATTCTAGATTCTAGAAGAATTCTAGAATTAGGACAGAAGCAGTTAACTAGACAATCATTTTCAATCTTCGAAAATTCTATTTCACGATTCTAGATTCTAGGAGAATTCTAGAATTAGGACAGAAGCATTTTCATAACTGGACAATCATTTTCAATCTTCGAAAATTCTATTTCACGATCCTAGATTCTAGAAAGATTCTAGTATTACGACAGAAGCAGCTAACAAGACAATCATTTCCAATCTTAGAAAATTCACGATTCTAGATTCTAGAAATCTAGAATTACGACAAAAGCAGCTAACTAGACGATCATTTCCAATCTTTAAAAATTCTATTTCACGATTCTAGATTATAGAAGAATTCTAGAATTATGACAGAAGCAGCTAACTAGACGATCATTTTCGATCTTCAAAAATTCTATTTCACGATCCTAGATTCTAGAAGAATTCTATAATTACGAAAGAAGCAGCTAACTGGACGATCATTTTCATTCTCATGATTCGAGATTCCAAGAGCGTAATTTTGTTCCTCAAGCTTCTAACGTTCAACAGAGCCAAAGGTTATACAAAATCTTCCGGATACTTTCATTGAAATTGCTCGCATATAACTTTTTCAATGTTATTTGGTTTTAAATACAATTTGACTTCTTCAGCAGTAATAGAAGCCATGTTATCAGTTAGGATCTCCTCTGTGTAAGGTTATGAGAACAATGTGTGTGGTTCTCTGGCGACCTTCATATTATAACCTTCATCCTACCGAAGCAAAAAAAGAACTGAAATTTTGCATTGTGTACAAATTAATACCAATCAATACCAACAATTTATTAAAAACAGACTACATTTACACATGTTTCATTCCTAATTCAATAACCTTAAAGGCTACATATCAATAATCACAGCTAATTTACAACACACAACATCAAGGCTCAACCTGTCCAAGAGACCATCGCAATTTATACCAGCAAAAAAGATTTATGCGATTACCAGAAGATTTAACACGAAATCAATATCCTTTAACGTTACAAATAAGGATATAATGGCACCTAAACTAATTCGATTGATTAATGAGATGTAAATCCGCATGTCAGACATCAATAATGACCCGACAAAGACAGCTTGGAGCGATTGAAATCCTTCAAGCTCCAGCTTGAGATGATCGTCGATGTTAATATAATAATCAATTTCGCACGTTTTTTAATTCAGTCCCGCTGCAAACGGAGCGCGGAATAGATTGTGTCGTGAGGAGTTGAGTGTTGTAGTGCCCGTGTACTTTTTAAAATTTTGACATCGTCGGAATTCTTTTTTTATTTATTTATTTAAAAATATTTTATTTAAGAAGACGACGTGTTAAAAAGGAATTTAATATAATTTAGAGAAAGTAAGTATGTATAAATAAAAAATTAATAAATTCAAACAGTTTTAAAATATACGTACTTCCGGTTGATCTACACTATTACTAGAACAATAAATAAAAATTGCAGGAAATGAAAGAATAACGCTACAGTTCATTAACTTTTATAGTTTACTAAAGATTATTATCGAATATACAGGGTCCTTCACTTTATTTTGTTTTGTTTAATGTCGCTAGGCGCAAGTCACATTTTCCCTTCATCCCCTTAACACCGCAGCCTATTGCCTTAGCAAATTTCTTTAGGTAGTCTGTCTGCTCCTCCTTATTTCATAGTCTACAAACAGGCTCATCCTTAGCCGTGTCTTGCTAATAGACTCATCAATTTAGAGTCAATACATCTGCCTTCGACGTTGTTCCAGTGTATCTGGTGTGCTTTTGTGATCCACTCAGCCACTGTACCACGTACCACGGTCTTGGTTTTCCCCACATCCCGTTCAGGTTCAGTAATTGTTGTGTCAGAACCCTTTCTTGCCAGATTGTTTCCTATTTCGTTGCGTGGTATGCCGTTATACCTCGGTACCTGCACCAAAATGATTTGGTTGTGTTTGGCTAGAGTTCTTAAGTTTTCCAGGCAATCTCAAGCTAGTTTCTAGGATTCTAATACCTTTAGGATCGCCTGGCTATTCGATAGGATATGAATCAGCTGACTCCTCGGGCACAAGTCTCTATTACTCGTATTTCCGTCTGGTGTACGGTGGTATATTGCCCTAATGTCATATATTCTTTATGATTCAGGGTTTCAATATACAAGGTGGTGCAGATAGGGTTGACGATGAGGAATTTCGAAAAACCTTTTTCGAATTTGATTGATGGCTATGTTTCAAAGACTTGTGTTTTTTTAAAATTGAACAGTCGGTATTAGAATATTCCAATCGATTCTGCAAATTAATAGAAACAATTTGATATCACTTTAGTTTGAAAAAAGTTGAAAAACGCTCCAATATCGTCCATTTTATACCAAAACCGGAAATGAGTGTATCATTGAATGTGCCATATTCTTGAATAAAATAATGGCCTACAATCAACTTGAAATTATTCACCATTATACAGGGTGATAGAGTTTTGTAAATCCAATTCGATATTACTTTTCTCAAATCGAACATCCCGTATATTATTTTTCTATGTTACAGAGAACTTCATCTTATCAGCTTTCCAAAAATAATTTTTTGAAATTTGTTACGTTTAAAGATTTTATAGTTGAGTGTAGGCCATTATTTTACTCAAGAATATGACACAATCGATATTATTAATTAGTAAAATTTATTGGAATATTCTAATACCGACTATTTCATTTAAAAAAAAAAAAACATAAGTTTGATTCGTCACCGACTGGTTCGATCACTCCGTATAACGAAAATATGTTTAAAACGTAGTTCATGTAGCCCTCAATCAAATCCCAGAAAGGTTTTTCGAAACTCCTCACCGTTTAATTATAATCGTCCACCCCATCTTGGTTGCATCACCCTGTATCAACAGGGTGTCTCTTTAGTGCGTCCAAGTACCATATCTCCCCTTGTAGATATTTTTTCTGTAAAACAATTACACGGAGGTTACTTGAATTAATATGGCACATGTTCTAAAATTACTTTCACTTATACAGGGTGTTCCATATTCACTGAACAAAACACAACTTTGTTATTTTAAATAAAATGGTACAATTTTTTTCAACGTATTGTTTGCAAATATTTTGTACTAGAGTTCAACTGTCATAACTTTCAACAAAATTTATACAGGGTGTGCAGAAATTAGCAACCACAGGGTGTCTCCTGTGGTATATACAAGGTGTCTCCCTAGAGAACCTGTCTTTCGTGTTGACCCATCTGCCTACCAAATTTGATTTTGAATCCCAGCTTTCTGTTTTTCTCTCAATTCATTCTAATTTAGGACGACCTTGAAGGGTTTGTCGAAGGAAAGTTTGGGAATCATCGTATCACAGCCCATTTCAAAGTTAGGGTTTGTAATTTCGGTCTCTATTCTGGCATGCCCTGAAGAATTTTGGCTTCTCCAGTTTTCACCAAATTTTAGTCTATATTCTCCCATTCTCGCCTCCCTCACCCTCCCCCTATGTAAATATTCAAGAGCGATAAGTTTGGCATGATTTCCATAGCAGTTGTTGGTGTTTTTTTTGCAGAGCAACTCCTTTTCCTTTACGAGTTTTATGGTTGCATATTCCCATGCTTCTTGTCTGGCATTTAATAATTTATCACTATTTCGAGGTTTGAAGTTTCCTCCTTAAATATAGCTTTGGTTAATAGTCTCCATAAATATTAAAAAGGAGTTTTTAATCTAATGGTGTTTCATTCTCTTGTTTTGTGTTGACAAGCAAGTGTACATTTCCCACTTCATTTTGGAAAAAGTTGAAACCTCAATTTTCATTTTTTTTTTTTCGATAATAACTAAATAATAAGAAACCAATAACGAAAAATTAGAACTAGTGGCAGTTTCTCTTGAACAACCTCTGTATCAGAATATCAGGCACCAAACTGTCTATCGCTCCTTCATTTAAATCAAACAGGTTTTCTTAGTAACACCAGCTCGATACATTACAATATAATTCGTGGAATCATCTGAGAGGTAGACCAGACACAAGACAAGTTCCCACCAGATGGTCTCATAACGGTGTTTATTTATTATTAATATCTTACGATTATCAAGCTTAGTGCCAGCACACGTTGTTTAGACTCGTAAAAAATGAAGTAATTAAAAGGACGTTGAAACCTTTCAATTAACGCATCACTATTAAATAATTTGTTTACGTTGTACAAGAAAAAGAAACACACAAAGATTATTGCTTTCTTTTAAAAATAGCAAAACCAGTATTATAGTGGAATTACACTTCCTGTATAATAATTGAACATGAGGGATCTATACGTGAATATCAGTTTAGCTTGTGTACGAATGTTAAAGTCATCAATTTCTGAATGACATTCACGTGAAATGTTCAAGCGAACATATGTGCATTCGAATTAAAAAAAAAAAAATTACACGCATGCTTATGTAGGCTAGTAAAATGCAAGATTAGTAAAAATCAGGAAGCGATTTCTTTCTTTGTACTGCTTAAGTGGTAAATCCATGAGGTGTCAAAGAATTGTTTCACCTTGGATTTTCGAACAATAGTGTTGACCTAGCCTTCGGTAACTTGTCTCAAAGACTTAGACATATATGGATATAGCTGGTTAGATTTTATTTTATTTTAAAGGTGGCCTAATTCGTTTCTAATTTACATATTTCTAATATTTTATTACGAATTAAAATCAGTCTTCATCTCAAAGACAAAAGTTAGGCAAAATATATAAGTAGTAGTACCCATTTAAAAACGAACTCAATAAACATGTTTTGGCCAGACTTTTGTATGTTTGTAAAAGGACATTACTGACTTCAAATCATGTTGAAACTTCACAGCGTGTTCCTCATTAGGATCATGTTTAACGATGAACGACGAAGGTCTTCCATCTCCTTTCTAGGGTTGGATCCTAAGCCCTTAAGCTCTTTAGTCCTTTAAGTAGTACGGGACCATCTCCCGTTGATTGTAACTATTATTAAATATCGTCAACAGTGAAATTAAATTTGGGACCAAAAAGGAGTCCTAGGAAGGTAAGAGCGGTCAAAACCATCATGATCAAAACAAAGATCGAAAATGGGACTTCACACAAACAAAAAGTAAACTAGAAAAATTACCTTTCAGAGTGGAATATCGAACCAGAAATGTTCGTTAGGTCGTTTCGGTGGTGATAGGAATCCGAGCCACCATCACCAGTGACAGGAGGAGGGGGCTGTCAGGATCGAGGTGACCCAGTTCCCTAACCAGGGAAGAGTTGGAATATTCAAGTCTTGATGGATCTGTACATTACTGACATACCATCATGTTGAACAAAAAGGATTATCCAATTTTCTGGTCACATCTTTAAATCTGCACCTTCCTGTGCACCATTCATTATCATTATGTTCTTTGGGAATGGGAGTCTATAGAGCAGGGATTCCGAAAGTGGGCGAAATCAACCCCTCGGGATCGATATCGGTTTCCCGAGGGTCGGCATAAACGAAAACTGATTTTGGGGGTCGACGATGTCTAAAAATCTATCCCTATTAATTAACACAAGTTCTTATTTGAAACTTTCAAGATGCTGTATAAGTTAGTAGTCGATAAGCGTGCACAACTTCATACAAGATGAAAAATATCTTTTTTGCTAGGGTGCACCACTGCTGAGATATTAAACCGTAAACATAAAGGTGGCTAAGTGGTTTTTTAAATGCAATTATGTATTGCCTTTTCTTTCATCCACTTTCATCCAATTTTAAGTTCTTCACTGGATCTCTTGGTGCAGAAGTAGAACACTAAACACTTTAACCCACTGAACACCAAACAAGTTTTAACTAAAACACCGACGCGTTTCAACAGCAATGCTGTCATTATCAAGGCGATAATAAAACTAAATTAAAATAAAATCTACAAAAACAGGTAACCTAAATGTTATGCACGGTCAATCCGATACGCATCATTAATTTCCGATTAACGAAAACAATGACGAATACGGTATAGGACCATTGTCACAGTTCATTACACATGACTTCTTTTTATATATTTCTAAACTTTCGAAAACATTTAGAAACTTACAATTGTTTATTTGTCTAATTAATTTAACATTCGTATGATCGATGTTGTGATCTGTTTCAAAAATGTGTTGGGCAACGCTCGATTTCTCAATTCTATTAAATCTAAGATGAGCCATATGCTCTTTGAATCTAGTTGAGACTGCTCTCTTGGTTTGCCCAATATATTTTTGATTACAATCTTTACAATTAATTTCATAAATACCTGACTTTTCTAGAGATTGTATTTTATCTTTAGGGTTACCGATGAGACCTCGTAAACTAGTCCCAGAACTGTAAACTAATCTGAGATCTAGCTCTTTGAAGATTTTACTCAAACCTTTAGTGACAAAGGGAGCGTAAGGGAGGGTCACAACGGGTGAAGCTTTAACATCCTCTCGAAAAGACGTAGATTCTTTCACAGTTTTCTTATAATTAAACTTCCTAATTAACTTATAGATATGCTGAGGCTGGAAACCATTACACTTGGCCGCATCTTTTATCATTTTAAGCTCTTTTTCATACCTCGCCTTGTTCAAGGGAAAAGTGAGAAGTCTGTGGACCAAAAAATTCAGGCTTGCCATTTTGTGTTGAACACAATGATGGGAATCTGAAGGAATGTAGCGAAGTGTACTAGTTTCCTTTCTATACACGTCAAACTCTAATCTATTGTTATTTCTAATTACTAAAGTATCTAGAAAGGGTAGCTGACCGTTTTCTTCTCTTTCACAAGTGAACTTTATGGTTTCGAACCGATTATTTAATTTATTGAGAAAATCGTCAATATTACATTTTTTAGTGTCAAATATAGCGAAAATATCATCCACATACCTCAACCAAACCCTAGGAAAGTATTCGCTCTGAGATTCTAAGTCCTTTTCAAAACGGCTCATGAAAAGGTTAGCCAAAAAGGGCGACAAGGAGTTACCCATTGCCGTTCCTTCCAGCTGTTCATAAAAACTCCCGTTGAATTGAAAAATGTTCTGTTTCATACAGATGTCAGTTAAGCGAATATATTCCTGGACACATTGTTGACTCAAACTATTTTGAAGCAACAAGTCCTCGAGGTATGTCAAGGTGTCTGGAATCGGTACACTAGGAAAGAGAGAACTAACATCAAATGAAATCAATATTTCACCCTCCAGCAACTGAATATTTTGAATTTCTTTAATAAATTCTAACGAATTTTTTACTGCAAAACTAGGTTGCTGTATTGGCAAATTATTAAATTCATTGGTCAACCATTTGGAAACCTTATAAGTCGGTGCGTCAATTGCCGAAACAATTGGCCTTACCGACGTGCCAGGTTTGTGAATTTTAGGTAAACAATATAATTTAGGGACAACAGGATTGGAAACATGTAGCTTACGTCTAACATCGGCAGTAACAAGGTTGTTACAAGTTTTGAACACATTGTTGACGTCTCTAATCATTTTCGGTAAAGGATTTTTTGAAATTGACTTATAAGGGCCACTACTCAACAGGTCATTAACCCGATCATAGTAGTCCTCTTTATCTAAAATAACAACCTTGTTCCCTTTGTCAGCTTTCAAATAAAAACAATCTTTTTCCCGCAAAGTTTTAATGATTTTAATGTTTTCGGATTTCTGAGGTGATTTATAGGATTTCAAATTTTTTGAAATAGTATGTTTGCAGGCCTCCCTAACAAACTGTTTTGTGGGCTCAGGAAACCGCTGGATAGAGGATTCTATCCCGGCAATAACCCACTCAACATTCGATTCAGGAGTCTGCAAACCAAATTTCAATCCTTTATTCAAAAGATTAAGTTCCCGTTCACTAAAGGTTTCCGAAGAATGATTTTCTACTATGTTAATGGTATTCATCGGAACATGATGTTTATTTTTTAAAAAACAACCTAACTTTCTTAATTTCCTATCATGAGAGAATTTCTTATTCTGAACTTTCCTATCGATTGAAATAAACATGTTCCGTTGAAACTCACACCATAGTTGATATTCAACATCACTAAGATCTAATGTTAAAAATTTCCAAAGTTGGTAAGCTTGAATCTCAAGTTTACTGCGTTTGGCAAAAAGATATTCGATTTCTGAACGCAACCATTTTTCTTTCGCGTAACCAATGACTTTATCACTACTTTTGCAATTATTCGAAACAGTAACATTAATAAAGTACATTTTTTTTAATTCAGTTTTATTATCGCCTTGATAATGACAGCATTGCTGTTGAAACGCGTCGGTGTTTTAGTTAAAACTTGTTTGGTGTTCAGTGGGTTAAAGTGTTTAGTGATGCAATTTTAAGGTGTGTAGGTTAATGTGAAGCCTTATTATTAATTTTTATAAATAATTGCATACATTATTAATTATTTAATTTCTTTCAAGTAGATTTTAATGCATATTGAAATAAAGGTTACCTATTTTACCTGTACCTTATTTTTTCTCTCTTACATTTGTTCTCACTTAAGATCCAAAGAACAGTAAAACACTTATTGGAGAGCAAAAAACCTACACACCTTAAAATTGGATGAAAGAAAAGGCAATACATTATGCAATGCATTTAAAAAATCACCTAGCCAACTCTATGTTTAGGGTTGAATATCTCAGCAGTGGTGCACCCTTGCAAAAAAAGATATATAGTCATACAGTGGTATTTTTACATAAACTTTATATATCCGAGATATTGCCCACATATTCTTGGACACCCCGTATAACAAACTTGCATTTAGTTTGAAAGTTCAGTTGGATTTTGAAATCCGTTAGAGCTTGCATGATAATACACTCATCTACTACCTAATTTACTTCAAAAGATTACAAAGTGATTACATAGTGCAACGGGGTTCTGAGGTATCAGTTCATTTTGGAAAAGGGGTCTCTTGCCCAAAATAGTTTGAGAATCCTTGCTTTAGAGCAACCTCAGCAAAGATATCTGTGGTAACCCATCAAGCTATTTTATTAAGCAGCGGTTTCAACATATGCTCTGCTAATGTCTAAAGGTCTAAAGGAGCAAGATAATAAAAGCAACACCAGCACTTTTCTCCACTTTTGCTACGTAAGTTCTGTTGGGAATTTTTTCCCAACAACCTCTATGTTAAGAAAAAAAACACTTTCTTTTGCATGCCAAACTCGATCAGATACGTAATCTCCATCTTAATTTATTTTAATTCAACTGCAGTGTAGTAGTGTGTTCAGAACACCTGATTTAACCATGATTGTAAACTATCATTAATTTGACGTCTAAACTAAAAACCCTGGTTTCAAAAACTTAGTTCTGAAAACGAATTCGTTGATTTTCCTAAGGAGGCTGGTAGACCTAGTAGACGTCTGCACCACCCCCTAAGATTGGAGACTATTGGACTTGGAGATCTTGTGAATTTGAACTGCTTTCGTAGCTTTCGTAGTGCAGTCATAACCAAGCTTTTTTCTTCGAACTCAGCCTGTTGTTTAAAATATTTTTCTAAGTAATAGTTTGCATGACAATGAAAGTCAAATACACTTATGAAATAACTCCATTTCACAGTATTGGTCAGACATTATGAGTTCTGTTTTTAAGTTTTACAGTAAGAGTAGATTTGGCAGTTTGATTGTCAGGGTGGTTTCGATAGACATCTCTTGTGTATGATGATGACTTTGCGCTTCATTTTTCGTCATAGTTCTTACGGTAGTTTGATCTAGACCAAAATCCTTGCTCGGAGCATCTTCATGTGAATCCTCTTTACAATTGTTGCTTAGAGAATTGGATGTCATAAAATTATTGATAAAGAGGATCTTAAATGAAGATATTAACGAATTTACAATACGAACACCATGGCTCCTGATACAACCAAAGAAAAAATCCAAGACCCCGAAGTATTAATATCCAATTCTGCTTCACGAATCTTGGAAAATTTGTATTTCATTGAAGTTCTGTGAGAAGTTTTACGGTAAACATGCTAATCTCCATTTCCTTCATGCCAGTACTGCTAAGGAGAACAAGATGAATCGTAATAAACCAGCAGACAGAATTCCATTTAAACGTAATCATGACCATTCTCAGTCATAAGGAATGGAGTAGTGATGGATCAAAGTTCGAAAGCCGATTACTTATCCGGTATACAGGGAGTTACGACTGACAGGAGGGGTTGGAGTGAAAATTCAAGGTCAAAACACCAATTTCAGAATTTCGAGAATTCTTGCCAAACAGGATCAAGAAACTACTTGATCTCACTAAGCCTGGGTTAAGCATATTAACAGGAATCTTGATTTTTGGTCATTGCCCTCTGTGATATCATCTCAAAAAAAAAATGAAGAACACAGATCAAAACGTATGTCTATTTTGTTAAACTTAGAATTGAGGCTACCAAATAAATAAAGGGTTTTTCAATTATAAAGGTCCATTATAATTTTTCTCAGCATTTTCGATCTATTGATTAGCAAGTTTTGAATCTTTTGCAAGAATTGAAACTGATCGATTATGAACAACACCAAACTTTCGTTTATTGAGGGCTGGAAATGCAAGCCAGGCTATTTTCTTAAAAAAAATCATTTGTGGCAACGAAACCGATTTTGATCGCAGTGGCTTCGTCAAGAAGCTACATATGAGGTTCGGAAAATTCAAGAACAATAATCGAGCAACCTCTTTATCCCCAATGAGTTATTGTTTCGAATTTAATTTTAATTTAATCACAAATAAAGTAGGGCCTAAATGTGACTCCTGTGGCACACCTACATGATCTTTAATATTGATAAAATTTATGAATTTTTCAGGATGCTTTCCAATATTATACACACCATTATAGTCCTGACCTTGATGACTTGCATCGAAGCACAATTCAGAAGTAAGTTTCCGATTTATTGGTTTAAAACAGTTCTATACAGATTACATTTTAATCTTCATCTTTTATCAGTTGCAGGTCCGAAGATAATGGGTGATAAAGTACCAGCTCAAGCCCTGCACCCATCCAAGAAGCAAACTCAACGTAAGATAGTGAAATACCACAACTATTTCAGATCTATAGTTGAGCCACCGGCCGCCAATATGCTTCTTATGGTAATAAATTAAATCTTCCTTAAGTAAAATTTATTTTCATCATTTTATTTTAATATTTAGAAATGGCACAAAGGGGCGGCTAAAGCAGCGCAACGTTGGGCTAACGAATGCATGTTCTTAACTCACGATAATAACACGGGTAGACACGTCAACGATTTCGGCACTTGTGGGCAGAATATTTTCGTTTCGACCCATACAGTACCATGGTAAGTCATTTTTGATTATAGAACAATAATGAAATGTATTAAAACCTTGAGAACCGCTTAATTTTTGCTAAACTAGTTCTATCAGAGCTGAATGTCTTCCTGCTTCTTATTTAATCGCATATTACGATTACAAAGCGGCATTAATGAATACGACTTTGAATTCGTAATTACGCTCAACATCTGTTTTGCACTAAACGTAAACAGAAGCATTCTTCGCAATTTGACGTGAGAAAAAATCTCTCCAATTTATATCAATTTATTCGCGGAATTAACGAAGCAGTGCAGATAAATCATCAATAAATTAATATAGGGTATATGTTTCGCGAACTGAATTAATACAATAATAGTATTGGTTTGGTACAAAAGTCAAATGTTTTTATTAACTTCTTGATTTGCATTAATTCGGAGTTAATTTAAAATAATATTGAGATGAATCACGTTTAATCATTGATTGATGAATCACGATTTGAAAATTATTTTCAGGTTATTCGCCATGAGGGCGTGGTTTTCAGAAAAGGACGATTTCACTTATGGTAGTGAATATAACGTTTTAAAAGTAGTCGGACATTACACTCAAATGGTTTGGGCAGCTTCCCATGAAGTTGGCTGTGGTTTCGCCAAATGTTTTAGAAATTCTGGATTCTCGAAGAAGATGTATTACAATTATGTCTGTAACTATTGTCCGATGTAAGTCTTTAAATCTAAGATGAAATTCTTAGAAGACAAATGCAAACATTTTTGAAACTAAAAAGCTGAGAATTATCGGATTAGCTTGACGATGCAGGAGTTTTCCAGTGCATGGATTGCCTCTTAGTTTCAACATCGTATTGGAATATCTAGGTTTCATTGCAAGTGATGATGTTTTCCATCAAGTCAGGCTCTTCATCTAACCTCTCAAGAAATTCAGAACAGATCTATTGGCTGATGAGCTTTTGTAGGGCTAACTTCGCACAGACTTTGTTCATGTTCAATCCGTCATGACTGTTTCTTTATCAGCGTTTACAGTCTCAGTAATCATCCGAATGCTTATTCGACGATCTCCGCGCACAATTTCATTGATTTTGTTCACGGATGGCGGTGTTGAAACAGAGACAGGTCGACCTGGACGTTGCTCATCTTCAGTGCTCTCTCGGCCTTCAGAAAACGTTTTATGCCTAACCTAAACTTTTTATAGCACTCAGTCGGAGTAGAAGACACTTCCAGCAATACAACGCTGCATTCATTTCCCTCCCTGCACCCTAAAGGACGTCTTCTGTGCACACAGTCTCGTTTTTAAATAACTAGACCTCGTATGCCTTTAGAGCCGACAGCGACTTGATAGGATTCCTATCAGTAAGTTTGTCTTCACTCGTGGTGACGCGTTCATTGAATCTATCCTGGTTTTATTCTCCTTTCATCAGCTTCCTTTTTCAATTTCTTTAATATTGTGCTGACTGATCCTGCAAAAAGGTTTAGGCCCCAAAAAAAATGTGTTTTTGATCCCTTTTTTGCGAGTTTGTCTGCTACCTCAATTCCATCTATTCCGGTGTGTCCTGGGGCTCACATGAGGATGACTTTATTCTTCTTGCATAGATCGTTTAGCTTAAACACATTTAGCATTTCTAATTCCTAAAAATTTTTTGAGCTGATTGTGTAAGAGCTCAGTGCATTAATGGCTCCTTAAGCGTCGGTCAGGATGATAATCTCCTGTTTCCGGTAATTTCTTTCGAGATTGAACTGGGCGCATCTGTCTATAGCATGTGAAGGATACTGCGGCATTTTCCTAAGCTTTCTGAGTCTGTGCACCGTATTATGGCATTCCTGTACAGTTCCATGATGGTGCTTTGATTCCATTCACTTCTAAAGCTTAGCCTCGGGATAGTTTTATGCAAGGCTGAATTTCTTCGCCATTCCATCGTGGGATATCTCCCACAAAGTGTCGTCTGCAAGTATAATTTTCAATTTGTGCCTGATGATGCCTTCTCTCATCAGTCTGTGGTTTGTCTGGCCACACTCTCCGTACGAGGTAAAAAACTTAAGAAACAATTTCGTTTTCTTGACAGCATTCGACACTGTTATGAGGGATATCCTTTTGGTGTTGAATATAGCCTTAAAATTATTCATTCAAATTAATTATTAAAGTAGTTATTCCAGTCTTCAGCTGCGATAGTCTTAAGGCATCTACTGCTTCTTCCGGCGACTGAAATTCGCGACCACACATTTGCTTCTTCATCTTTGAGTAACATAAAAAAAATTTTTAATTTCGATTAACGAAGGATCATAGATAATATATACATTTCATTCACTATAGATTGGACACTTCTAATAAAATTTTGTTGGCGTGTTTCTGCGCCATCTAGTGAAATGTGTTAAATTTAAAACAGACCATACTAGGGCACGAAAAGCTTGTTTATTATTGAAAATTGAATTTCTAACTTTTAAACTAAAAAACAAAGCGCTTTTATATAGTTTCTAAATATTGTCCTATATTTTCATTAAAAATATTTTTACAAAAATGTTATCTTCGTGGAACACGACGAAATAAAATTTCATTCCCTAACGCTTCTCGTGAAGTTTCAATTTGGATGATATATGTCACGTATACCTGTAATATCGAAACCGAAGGTTAGGTAATTTATAAAAATGATCTCAAAAGATATTCAAGTTTTAACAATCTCGGAAAGCCACTAAGGGGTACTATTAGAATGTAGGTCTAAACCATAACAGAATTTAATAACACATCTTGTATTTACCTATTAATTGGATGTTGTGTACTGTACTCTCCTTGGCGAAGTATATTGTATCTGGTGTTATCGCCTTGAAGACATTAAACATTTCTTGTACTGCTTCAATTTGTATGGGATAATGCGATTTGAAAATAAAGTGTCACTGGTTTATGTCAAAACTAGTATGTCAGCTCTTGTCAATTTAATAGAAACGATAGTTTCATCCTTAAGCGGTATTTAACACTACTATTTAAGATTTAAACTAAACCACGTCCAACATAATCCTTCATACATACTATACATACATAATCAAAGACCTCTTATACCCGAAGGTGTCGAGATGTAAAGTTCTCTTTATTTAGTTCCACAGATTCAACAAATTCACGCCACTCTATCCTGTTTCTGGCTAGGGCCTTCGCCTCGTTCCATGTTTGTCCTCTTTTTTTCAGAAGTTCATCCGTACTGCTGTTTCACGTTTTTCTGGGTCGTCCTCTCCGATTTTACCCGATTTTCCTTACCTCCCATACCCGCTTCACCTGTCTAGTTTCATTCATTCTGATCAAGTGTCCCCATTATTACAGTTTCTTTTCTTCTACTTCAGTTCTTAATGATTTTGTTGTCAGTATCTGTCTAATGCGTCACTGGATTGTAGTCGTTTTTTTGTTTGTCTTTCATCAAGTATCCAATTTTCTGCTCCATAGGTTAAGACTTGTAAGTATACTGCTTGATACACCGTCATTTTTGTTCTTGTTGTTATCTCTTTTTTATTCAAAAAGTTTTTGTAGAGTGCATAATCCTTCAACTTATATTATATCTTCTCCAAGAATATCACAAAAATTACCATATTCTACTACCTAATACTGTTTTTAAAGACGCTTGTGACACAACATACAAAATCAGAATGACAATATAATGTCATAATGACACTCAATTTCGCGCTTTTCATATTTCAAATTTCAAAAAGCAATGCCAGCGACACCTGGTGAAATGTGTGAGTACCAAAACTTTGACGACAGTACACGGGACCTTCTGCCGTATCTATAGTACGTTAGTATTATATTATCTATGACGAAGGATTGAAGTTAATTTTGACACTTGACATTTTACTAGTAACGTCCTCTATGTAAGGCTGAATTGGAACCTCATCTAAGTTATCCATCCAAAACCTTTTCCATTAATAAAAAATTGATCGACTTTATATTTATTAAATGCAACGCTTCTACTTAGATTTTCGGGTTTCCTCATGGAAATGAGTTTTGTGCCGAACCACAAAAAAAAACCACTCCTACATTCTTCATTTGCTTTCTTTGCCTCGTGGCATTCTTTGAGAATCTTCCAATGAAGAAATGTTAGAGCGCATTTTGACACATATTGAGGACGCAATAAAATGACATATGTCAACTCTTATTGGACGCCATCTGTCAAACTCAAATGGTAATTGAATAAGACAGAAAACATTTATTTATTTTATCAAATTCACTTACTCACAAATTATTAACTCACAAATTAATCCACTAAAATATTGTCCTCCTCAAAGAAGTCTCAGTCCGTTTAATGGCCAGCTTATTTTCCTTTTGATATTCGTTCCTATCGGAAGATTACTCAGTGTTGCTGTCAAGCTCTTTCGAACTTTGAAGAATGTTAAATTCTTTCGACAGTAGCTTTTTTTGACTTTTTGCCGCATTTTTTCTTCTTCCAGTTCTGCTAAATATAACGAAGAGATTTTGTTATTGACGTCGATTCCTCTTTTTTCTTTAAATTTGGGAGGACCTGCCTAAGGTAGAGGAATTATATCTCTTGAAAAAAAAAACAGGATCCGTGGAGTCTGTTGACGTCTGGGTTCGAGTTGATGTGCAACATTTTGTTTTTCTTATGAACAAGTCACTTCGTTTAATTTAGCACACTCTGTTAAAGAGTTAACTTCTTCTATCATGAGGACTTCCGGGATTTGAAGTGTCCAAATGCTGGAGGGTGGTTAACCAACATCACGATTGAACTTGATCAACATTAAAATTAAATCCAAATTTGAATATTAACAACAGTAGATCATCTATTAAGGGTCCAACAGCTGTTGAAAATGTTTAGCAGACTTGATGATTCCTTTTAAAATTATTTAGTTAGGGCCTTGCTCACCACAATTGAATATTCTACTTGGTTGTCTTATTAAACGAAGCAACTCTGGCTGAAGATGTTGCCTCTAGGTTTTGACTAAATCTAATCGACACATTTTGATGTCTTTTTAGGAGCACAAAGTCGGCAATATAATAAATAAGCTTCCCTATACAGATACTTTATCGTATTAACCTCGTATAATTTCGAACGTAATCGTTCCAATACTTGAACATCCTGCTAATATTGTTCTTTTCTGCACCGGAAATTCTTTGAAACGTCAAAGGAAGAATCCGTCGCACTTTTAATCTCTTTCGCGTGAATGTACTTAATTAAGGAGTAGTTAATCAAATGGAAAATTACATCACGACACCATAGACTAATTTTATTTTTATTTTAATCTAGAGGAAACAGGGAACTTCAGGTCGGTTATCCGTACAAGACTGGCCCACCGTGTTCTTCCTGTAAAGATACCTGTCTTCGCAAGAAGCTGTGCAAGAATTCCTGCCAGTACGCTGATAGTTGGTCGAATTGTAGGGAACTTTATGCGACATGGCCGGATTGGTTATGCAGGTCTGACACGCTAAAAGGGAGGGATAGGTTAAGTCATTGTAGGGCCACCTGCCTGTGTAAAGGGAAGATATACGACTGATTTTTTTCTTGTTTTGTTTTAGTAGAAATTAATTAGGTTTAAAATTAGTTTTATCAATCGAAATGTCTTGCATGTACATATTTATTTTTTAATTTTAAAATTTACATCTTGTAATATATATTTTTTTAATAAAATTAAACTAGAAGTGAATTATTTTATCCCAATATTCCTATAATTGACAGTCTACTTTGTTTCCTTCGATACTTGTTTTTTTTTAATCTATGCGATTCGATAATTCCCATTGCTTGGAGTGGAAGAAGATTAATCCTAATTAATTTATTAATGTCTTAAGTTGTTCCAACGGACATGGATCAAACATTTATTGGAAATATTGAGGCAAGGAAACTTCTGAACTACTCTTTCTGATTATGAGAATGATAAGCGATCTATTGAAGGAAGCAGGAGATATTAGAGGTAAATTGTTATCTCTCCAACACCAGACATGTTCAACCTGACGAAGAGATAACTAGAAGAAACTATAACAACAAATTTCTACAGACAAAAGAAAATTGGAATATAGATCATGATGATGAAGGTGGTAATGCGTTTTGGGACTCTAGAATGATAGCATCCTGAAGAACTATCTATCTATCTTGTAAATGATTTAGAAAATAAACCTGGCAATACATGTACCTTTGAAAATGGAACAGTTTAAGCGAGAAGGCACAGTGGAGTAAGCGATTGAAGTGGATTGTAAAAAATACATGAGCCTTCATTAAAGTTTGTCCTATTGCTGTAAAAATGGTACCTATGCGTAGTCGGAAAAGTTTGTTCCTTTAAACAGAAACATTCCAGTAAGTGCCAAAGAATTAGTATCACACGCACTAAATTATAATATAGTACAACAAGTATAAACAGGTTTTCAAAGCCATATTTCTTGCAAAATAACCTAAAAAACTGTGAACTGAAAAAATGCTATTTTTATGATTCCAAATATTATCGGGATTGGACAACAGGACATTGTAGAGAAATGGGATAAGTCTTTGAGAAAAAATTGATATTGTTTCTAGATCTAAATTCGTCAAAAACTCCTATGGACGAAACCGCCAAAACTGGTCTTTCTAATTGATCCTTAACATAATGCTTCTAGGATCAAGAAAGTGGCGTAATTGTGTGAGCCAACCGTTAAAGAATAAAATAATGGATACAGTCAATCATTAACTAGTAGAGTAGACTGATCAAATATGGAATACCATTTTGTTTTTTTGATCTATTTTTTTATAATTTTCAAAAATGTTTTGTTACATTGTCAAAATTCCCTTAGTATTTTGACACATATAGTATTAAATGTCAATTTCTTCCACTGAAGAAGTCTAATTAACGAAAACATAATTTTATATGTTTTGCAGTTCATTCACCTACAAGTGGAAATACTTCGAGAATTGAAAGATATAAACATATTGTGAAAAATGGGTTCTGAGAGACACTTAACACAAACCATTCGCAAAAATCGCAGACAAAATGCTCACTTATTGCGCCTGAGCAGTCTTCATGAGCCCAAAATGCACCGGATCCAAATTTCTCCAGTCATATCCTCAGAAAAATGTCTGTGACAAGAATGCTAAGTTCTTTCGATAGTAGCTTTTTTTGACTTTTTGCCGCAGTTTTTCTTCTTCCAGTTCTGCTAAATATAACGAAGAGATTTTGTTATTGACGTCGATTCCTCTTTTTTCTTTAAATTTGGGAGGATCTGCCTAAGGTAGGGGGAATTATATCTCTCGAAAAAAAAACAGGACCCGTAGAGTCTGTTGACGTCTGGCCTCAAGTTGATGTGCAAAATTTTGTTTTTCTTATGGGCAAGTCACTTCGTTTAATTTAGCACACTATGTCAAAGAGTTAACTTCTTCTATTATGAGGACTTCCGGGATTTGAAGTGTACAAATGCTGGAGGGTGGTTAACCATCATCACGATTGAACTTGATCAACATTAAAATTAAATCCAAATTTGAATATTAACAACAGTAGATCATCTATTAAAGGTCCAACACGCTGTTTAAGATGTTTAGTAGACTTAATGTTTCCTTTTAAAATTACTTAGCAGCAGTCTTCATGAGCCCAAAATGCACTGGATCCAAATTTCTCCAGTCATATCCTCAGAAAAATGTCTGTGACAAAACATGCAAGCTGCATCGACGTCGGGAGATTTTGTGAGTAATTTTATAGGTAGATCATCATCGGAAGCATCTTGTAATCCAAAGGTTTCATTTGACTCACTCATTTGAGGAGCTAGATGGCAAACGTTTTTGTTGTTGCATTTTGCTAACAGTTAGGTCGCTTGGCCCTGCTTCATCTATGTCTCTTACTACATTGTTTTTATTTTTTGTTTTATCTTTTGCAACAACTCTTGTAGCTTTCAATTTCTTGTCCGTATTTATTGAAGTTTCTAACTCTGTGAGATACAGAGATGAAGTTATTAAAGTGGCGTTCCTCGGTTGTCTACCTTTAGATCGAGCTTTTTTAAGCCTTGGAAGTGGTATTAAATCTTTGGGTGAATCGTAAACTAGCCAATTTGTATTGGTGTTTGATGAGCTATTATCAAAGATTTGTTCTTGCTCATGTTGTTCTGCATCAAAATTCGGATTGATCGAATATATGTCGGTTGACTGGATACAGGCCGGTTGCCTCAAATCCACTTTTAGCATATAACACGATTCTGTACTTTAAGATAGGCTTTAAAGCTATATCAAAATGAGCAATTGTGCGTTGATGTCGCATAAATTTTCAGATTTCCTCGGAGTAAAAAGTTTTAAGGGATCTCGTTACGGATTTGTCCAAAGGTTGCATTTTATGCGACGTATGCGGTGGTAAACTTAAAACGGTCACATAGTTTGCCTTGGCTAGCTTTAAAAACTGGAGATTCCTAATATGGCTATGGTTGACTGATATTAAAAGTACAGGATCCTCTTTTGATGGCTTAATTTTTAATAGAAAATGTTCAAACCATCTCGTGAAAATTAAAGTTTGTATGTGACAAGAAAAATTGTTCCCGGTGGGGCACTTTTTTCGGGTAAAGTGCTCATATTTTTCCTGTGGTATATTAAAAGAGGAGGAACAAAGGTG
The DNA here is from genome assembly GCA_023690525.1 of Holotrichia oblita. Lineage (NCBI taxonomy): Eukaryota > Metazoa > Arthropoda > Insecta > Coleoptera > Scarabaeidae > Holotrichia > Holotrichia oblita. The sequence continues at coordinate 6,639,290 of CM043017.1, forward strand.
CCACCACCGTTCCTACATAAAACTGCCGTAACAAGTGAACCACGCTTGAAATAATTTCGCTGCACCTGGACTGTACGACACTCAAACCAGTCTCATCGGTGTCAAAAACTCTGTCTGACGGATAGCCTCGAACAGATCGAAAAATCTGTCAACATTTTCTTTGGTAAATCCAAGAGCTCTTGCTATTGCTGTTTCGGTTGGTTTCCGAACTGTCAATCTTGGGTGTCTCTGCAAAAAAGACTTTTTGACATGTTCGTCCAGCCTGCTGCATGCTCAATGTCGTTTGAAACCGCCAACTGATATGCCAATCTTCTAACGTCCATTCTTGTTATTCCAAAATAACTCTTATCCATTTCTAACAAGTGGTTTTCGAGCTCGTTTTCTAATTCGCGTGAAAACACAGGCGGTCTTCCTAATTTGATCTTTGAAATTTGTTCAGGTGTACCCTTCTTTTGGCATAACCGAAATAATGTAGTTTTGGTTACCTGGAATTCTTTAGCTGCTTTTAAATATCCAATTTGCTTCTCTTTCACTGCTTCGTATTCTTTGACACTTTCTTTCTACAAAAAAATAATTATTTGTATTTATTTGCATTGATCCTATTTGGGACGTTTAGGTATTCCACATTAGACACTAACCACACATAAAATTAAACTTTGGTCTTGATAAGAAAGAAGTGCTGCCATAACCTCGATGCAACGACAACAAACGCTTGAAATGAAATGGCAGTTATCAGTTAGTACGTGGTGCCAATATTTTTGAAAATAATACGCTATTCCATATTAGGTACCTATTCCATATTTGGTCACTTTACTCTAGATGCTGGATAGAAAGAGGTCAAAAAGCACTTAATGATAAAATTGACTTTTCTACTAAATTTGTTCCTGCACGTGGACAATTCCTCTTTATACCTTTATTTTTAAGAGAAAAATTGATTGTTCACGCGATTTTAACACTAGGTTGGTCTATTTTCGACTAGAATTTCATATCAGACGTTTTTTATTTGCAGAGAAAATAATATGGTAGTGAAACAATTAAAGTAAATCAGACATATTCGAAGAATTTCAAATATATAATAATAATAATAATAGTACCTTTATTGTAGTTTGTGGCAGTAATAATCAATTACATACATAAAGATATGCAAAGACAAGGATATCAACTACAATCCTAAGGCGAAGTTCAGTAAATACTGCTCTTACACTTAACCTTACATGTCAACAAAGGAACTTAAAGAGAGTAATGCCTACAATTTAAAATGTCGGTGCAGTACATGAATAGGTAATAATGAAAAATAATTTTCCTTCTTTTTCCCTCTCCTCCCCCATTATCAAATGTGAAAAATAGTATCTTACTTAAATTGACTAATAGTAGATAACTGAATGCATCAAGTGGTCTGGTTTAGAAAAAGTCGAGCTTTGACATGCCTCTTAAAAACATGTGGTGAAAGAAGCAGTAGCGACTCTGGTAAAAGGTTAATATTACGGCAAATATTATAGCTGAAAGATCTTTCATATAGAGTAGTTTTATGCTTTGGTGGAAAAAATTTTCCCCCAAATCTAGTAGAGAGATTATGAATATCCGTTCTGAAAGTAATCTTGTGATAAAGGTATGGAGGACACTTTGTTAACAGAAGTTGATGATATAGGACTAAACAACGAAGCTGCCTTCTATTCTCCATGTTCAATCAACCCGCCGTTGTCAACTTGTGTGATATTCGTTCACACTTGAATATACCATAAATAAACCGTAAACACGCGTTCTGTATTTTTTGTATTCTTAATCTTGTGAAACTGTCAAGTGCATAGTGATATACAGCTGTACAGACTTATTATATAATTTGAAATTTGATCACGATATCTATGAGTATTATCCAAAATTAAACCCAGGCTCCTAACTTTCCCAACCAAAGGTATTACTTTATTATCAATTTTTAGTTTGAAAACGTTCGATAAATTTTCACAAATACGCTTAGTACCAAAGAGAGCAACCCTGGATTTATTAGATTATGTTTGCATGAAGTTCTAACAAGTTGATGTAAATCTTTATTGATTTTAATAGCAGCAGCGGCCCACTCGGAAGGCAGAAAGTCATGGTAAAGCTATGCATCATCCGCATCTATATGAGTATTATAATATTTTAGCCCAGAGTATAGATTAGAAGTATATAGAGAAAACAAAATAGGCCCAAGGATGGAACCTTGTGGCACACCCTGCCTAACAAATTGTATAGAAGATCTATTACCATCCATTTCCACCAGCTGGCAACGTCCGTGCAAGTAGTTGCTAAATAAAGCAATTGCTGCATTATCGAAACCGATGTGTGTCAATATTGATAACAGAACAGAGTGATTTACGGTGTCAAAAGCTTTGCTGTAGTCCAACAATACAAGACACGTAATTAAACCTTGGTCAGTTGCTTTGAGTATATAAGTGACTCTTAATAGGGCAGTTTCCGAACTATAACCTGCTCGAAAACCCGGCTGCACTTCAGGTAGAATGTCTTTGGAGGAAACATACTTGTGGATTTGGAAAGGTACCGCTTTTTCAAAAATTTTTGAAACAGTCGAAATAATACTCATTGGTCTTAGGTCTCTTAGACTCTGGGGCTTATTATTCTTGGGTAAAGGACGAACAACAGCATATTTCCAACAATCAGGAAATACTCCATCCATTAAACAAACATTCACTAGATGTGTGACGTACGGAATTAATAGAGGGCAGCAAAACTTGATCATGGTTATATTAACTGAATAATACCCTATTGCAGTAGAGCACATTTTAGATATTGTTTCACCAACAAAGCACTCATCGACAGATGTAAAAGATGTAAAATATACAGGGTGTTAGTAAATAAGTGCGACAAATTTCAGGGGGTGATTCTGTATGAAGAAATAATGATAGTTTGCTATATAAACGTCCGTCCGAAAATGCTTAGTTTCAGAGTTATAGGGTGTTAAAGTTTTTCTTAAAAACTGACGATTTATTTATTGCTCTGAAACCGGTCGAGATAGGCAAATGAAATTTAGTGGGTTTTAAGAGATGGTTATTGCGCATTTCTTGACATCCAACCAAGAGTTTTATATTCATCATTGGCGTGCATACGGGTAATGATCTTAATTTTTTAAAGAAAAAAAATGGTACGCCACTGAGATATTTCAAATTAAAAATCATTTTTGAATTTTCCATTCAATTTGTGATAAGAAACCTCTCTTGCCTTTTTTTCGTGTGGGGCGCCGTTTTTATGCAAAAAAATAAAACATCTTGTATTTTTCATTTCTTTAATACATTATCTAGTAGGCTACTGAACTACTGCACTCTTTAATACAATAACATTAAACTAGAACAATATCAGAAAATAACACTAAAAAAATGTTAAGTAAGCGCAAAGCTACAACAAATGTTGAAAATGATCTCCCTCAGACATGATACAACTTTCAACTCTTCGCCTCATTGATTGTTGTATTCGCGCAAAAATTCCTGGTGTATTTCTTATTGTCTCACAGCCGGCTATAATTCGATTCCTAAGGTCATCAACATTTTCGACGGGAGTGGAATAAACTAATGACTTAAGAATGTTCCGTACTTCCCCTACCTATCCAACGATTTGGATACACTGTATCTAAGTGATTACCTATATTAATGCTAAAATGAACTGGTGCGACATCATGCATGAACCATAAGTGTTGTCTCAGCTGTAGAGGAATATCTTCAAGAAGACTAGGTAACTCTTGCTGTAGGAATTCAAGGTAAGATTCGCCTGTTAGTCGTAGTGGGAGGAAATATGGACCGATTAAATGAGCATCAATTACCCCAAGCCATACATTGACTGAAAAGTGATGCTGAAAATGAGCTTCAAAAATTTCATATGGATTTTTCTCAGCCCATAGGTGATTATTATGGAAATTTCGTATGCGCTATCGTCCAAAATTAGCCTCGTCAGTAAACAAAACGCCATTTAAAAAATTAGGAATTTGAACGATTTGATGAAGGATCCATTGGCAAAAAAATAGGCGGGGAAAAAGTCTCTAGGTAGTAGAGCTTGTACACGTTGAATATGAAACGGATACAATTGCTGTTCTTTAAGAATTTTGAATACAGTGAACTGGCTTACATTCAATATGTTGGCGATTTTTCGAGTACTTGTTTCAGGCGACTCCGCTATTAACTCGAGAACTTCTTCTTCTAGTTGCACAGTTCGTACTTCTCGAGGGCGCCCGCAGTCAGCCGTTTGTTTCCTAAATGTACCATTTTCGCGCAAGCGTTGGTGAAGACGAGCAAATATTGTGTGATCAGGTATCCTACGTCCTGGATACAACTCGGTATACAATCGTCCAGCTAGCCGACCATTTCCATCACTTCGACCATAGACAAAATGCATTTCTGTTAATTCTGCATTTAACAAGTTTTCCGTTATTTTCAATAAAAGAAAAATTAATTACTTATTAACAATAATTTTATAGCTAACTAAAAGCTTAATAATGATGAGTTGCTATTTTGACACTTCGTTAAAATATTTGTATTTAACAATACATTGATATTGAATGTCGACAGTAGCCTACTAGATGATGTATTATAGAAATGAAAAATACACGTTAAGATGTTTTATTTTTTTGCATTAAAAACGGCGCCTCACACGAAAAAAAGGCAAGAGAGGTTTTTTATCACAAATTGAATGGAAAATTCAAAAATGATTTTTAATTAGAAATATCTCAGTGGCGTACCATTTTTTTTTCTTTAAAAAATTAAGACAATTACCCGTATGCACGCCAATGATGAATATAAAATTCTTGGTTGGATGTCAAGAAATGCGCAATAACCATCCCTTAAAACCCACCAAATTTCATTTGCCTATCTCGACCGGTTTCAGAGCAATAAATAAGTCGTCAGTTTTTAAGAAAAACTTTAACACCCTATAACTCTGAAACTAAGCATTTGCGGTCGGACGTTTATATAGCAAACTGTCATTATTTTTGCATGCAGAATCACCTCCTGAAGTTTGTCGCACTCATTTACTAACACCCTGTATATGAAACAAGTAACAAATCATTTAGTTTCGGCCCTCACCACGTCACGTTTAATCTTGATATAACTTTTCGATTTTTTTTTGGAAATCGTCACTGCTGGGCAGTCCACAATCCCGGATAAAATAGAGCAAAGAGAGCAGCTAAGATTTCCTGAACAATTGGCTTAGCTTTTGGATTAATTCTGCTGAAATATTTTCTCCATTTCTCATTGAGAGCACATTCTAATTTTGTTGTCCATGATTACACCATGTTAATGAAGCCATACAGAATTTCTTTGAGTCCTCAGGTTCCTTTTGGAAAAGAATTCAAATGGACAATTGCTAATACATTCTTCAACCAATAAAGAAACTAATTCCACAATAAATTCTTTTAGATGTAATCCATTAAAAATATTTTTTTTCCGAATATTTGGCACGACTACCTAATTTAAATACAAAGCAATGTACTTCTTCTGAACATATACTTACCCACATACAAGTTCTATCATATATGTATTGTTCGTTTGTACATAAGTGCATGTATCCAATACTTTATAAGGTATACGTGATCCGCACTCAGATGAATCGAACCGTGTTTTTGTCATGCTGGCTTGGTCCTCCGACTTTTTCAAATATACATACATACATACATACGCTCTCGGAGACAGTCAACGAGATGTTTCACACCGCACAAACACAATATGTCGTTGCGCTCCCATATTAGTCGATATCCACCGACGCAGCGATATTAGTTTCGATTTCATAAATTTCCCTTCAAAAAAATAAATTATTCGGAAACAAAAAATCGCTTCCTAAACATGTATTTATTCTATTCTAATACCAATTAGAAATCAATTTCTAATTCTAAAACCGAAGAAAATGTGCTTAATTTATAAATTATAACTTTAATAAGTTTAATTTTGTATTTTTTCTCCGGCAAAATTGTTTAATAACCTCGTTCAACGCGCTGGACTGACGTTTATTGAATGTTGTGATTTTGTGCTGTGATGGTGAATGTATCTGAGAGTGTTGTGATTTCGATTGCGCCTTAAAAATTTGGAAAATGTTACTAGCGACGTCTACAGCTCCTAAAAAACCTCAAAGGACTATGAGGACCAAACAAGTTCCTGTAGATTTTAATTCGGATTCTGATAATATGGAAATGGATTCGTTGGAGAGTTCAACCTTTGTTTCTGTTGGGAATCGTCAAGTAAGTAAGCCGGTTACATAAAATTTTGTTCAATAAGTATAAAACCAATCAATACTACCTCGGATCGTACCTCCTTTATCACTCAATATATCGAAAAAGTCTTTATTCTTGGAAAATGTTTCAAAAATGATTTGCTGGCGGAGATCCACGGGTCAAATTCGTACAGAAACAAGTCAATTTTATTTCAAATTTAATGCTTTAATTTACATAAAGTTGGTCACAATATATTGTTAATAAATAGTCTTCAAATTACTCAAATCATTTGAAAAGCTAAGCATACTTTTTCACTACATCTTTCTGACCAACGTAGGATTCTTCGGATGTTTCTATAAACTTCATAGTTTGGGGATGATGTTGTCTCTTCCTCGATATTATTGGTTTTTCCTTTCTTACTTTTTGCAGTTTTTAAACCTTTCTTAATAATTTTTGCTGTTTGCTTCTTTTTTCCCCAATCTGCTTCATCTAATTTTTCTTTCTCTTCCTCTTCTTTCATTGCCAGATAACTTTGTGCTGTGATAATTTCACAATTTGTTACAATCCTTTTACGCTTTTTTAAGATACTTCTGGTTTTTTTTGTTTTTCTTTAATAGATCTAACAACAGCTCCTCGAAACTTTTGCGACTTTCATCCATAAATGTAGTTGTCACTACCGGTGGCTCTGCGGCTCATTGGTGTTTGGGAGACAGTTTTTATACTTCTCCAAATCTGCTTTCTTGAATATGGTTTCTGCAATAACATCTTTGTTAACTCCGTTCACCTCAGCATCATAAATTCTCGTGGTTTTGAATCCGTTGATAATGTGTACTGCAGCTACAGCTTTAGTCAAGTTTGCTATGAGAGACACAAACTCAGGTTTGGGCATTTTTTTACATACAATCGCTCCCTACCATTTGCACAGCTCTTCGTCCCAATTGGTCTTAAGACCTTTGAAAACCACCACATCTAATGGTTGCAAGACGTGGGTTGTATTTGGCGACATCTTCATAATTGTTACTTGATTTCCCACAGCTAATCTGATCAATTTTGTGGAAATGTGCCCGCCTATATTTCTTAAAAAAACATCACGAAACCAATTGAAAAATAACGTGGTTTCCATCCAACCTCTTGAGGTTACTGAAAGAGCAGTTTGTGTTATGCAATCGTTATCAAGCCAATTCTCCATGACAAATTTTCCTTTGTACACGCAGAGAGATGGAAGGAATCATAACTTTGGTTTTTGATGGGTCGTGACAGAACAACGTTTCATCACAATTATTAATTGGACTACGTTTGCCAGACAGCTCCAAGTCCTTGATCTGATCGCATCTTACATGCTCTATGCTTTGGGACTTCTTAATGAATAAATTATGCCTGACTTTAAAAGCTAGAAACCATTCAGTACCTGGTCGCTGGTCCTTAAACCGACATGTGAGGTTGTTTTGTCGGATGTACGTTTGAATCAGGTCCTCTTCTTCAGCACCAGATAAGAAGGACTGAACACCACCACCGCCCTTGCCATCTTTGATTGTATTACCTCTACCTCGAGTACCAAGAATACGATGTTTTAGTGGAGATCTTGGGATGTTGTAGAAAAAGCTGCTCCTCGGGTGGTCTTATTTCCATTTTTAGCATCTTCAATAGCCTTCTTCAAGGCATTTTCTGAAGAAAAAAAAACGGTTTTAGAATATACTTTTATTTATTGTTTAGTCTAGTTTGATATTTTGTTAGATTAAGTTCGACTAGACAAGTATGAAAGTTAAATTCTAGGTACCAACTACTGCTGAGGATATGCGAGAGATTGCGTTATCTACCTAGCTATGAAAAAAAAGCACATAAGAGAACAACACTAACACTTTTTCCATCTTTTTTCCAATTGCCTCATACCCTCAGAAAAAATTGCTTCGGTAACTCAGGAAAATATTCTTCAACAGCTTCATTGAGTTGTTGGCATCAGTTTTTTTCCAGAAAATTGTGTCTTGGCTTTTTTTGTGGCAGAGAGCCCTTATGAACCATCTGCATGGATTCTTCTTTAGTAGGAGGGTTCCAATGATGTACCCAAGTCTCATCCCCGGTGATAATTCGAGATAAAAATATTTTGTCCCTCTCCAACTCGGCCAAATTTTCTCGAGAAACTTCTTTTCTGTCAAATACGCTTAATTTTCACGTTTAAAAGTTAAATGTAACCGGAGATGCAAGTTCAAAATGTCAAATACGTTCGATTTTGACAGCTAAACATCAAATTTGGTCGAATTTGACGTTGAAGCGTCAAAGGTTCTCGAACTAAACTTTCATCAAAACGGCCGAATTTGACATTAAAATCTAACACTTCCAAGTATGACAACTATATGCCTCATATGGCCAAGCTAGTCGATTTTCCAATAAAAAATGTCCTCCGATTGAGTAAGCCCCAATTTAAGTAGCAAACGTGACCGGACCAGACTTTGAAAATGACACTAAATTGAGCATCAAATGTGACCGAGCTAGACATTGAAAACGACCCAGTTTGACATTTATATGTCACATTTGACATTTGAAATGTATCATAGAAGTGTCAAATAAGAACGAGTTTGGCCGTTCTAGACTTGTCTACTTTCACTTCAATAGCGTCCAGAGTTCACTTTCTAAATTATCCATTCTAATTTTGTCTAAGTTGTTTTTATCAGCTTTCAATGTATTACAATTTTCTCAATTGTGAGGGAGTTCCTCAAGGTATTATTTTCGTCCTGGCCTTTTTTGGTGGCGGAGAGCCCTTATGAACCCTCTGCATGGATTCTTGTTTAGTAGGAGGCTCCCAATGATGTACCCAAGTCACATCCTCGGTGATAATTTGAGATAAAAATAATTTGTCCCTCTCCAACTCGGCCAAATTTTCTCGAGAAACTTCTTTTCTGTACAGTTTTTGTTCAGTTGTAAGAAATCTGGGTATCCACCGTACAGCCACCTTCTTCATACCCAAATCGTCATGCAAAATTTTGAGGAGACTTGCTTCGGAGACCTTCACACGCCGATCTTTCAGTACGAAATTTTCGACTTTTCGCACAATGTCTTCAATTCGAGCTTCAACAGGTCGTCGGGACTTTGGGTCATCATCGATTGAGTCTCGGCCCCATCGAAAGAGTTTAGACCAATATTTTACTTGAAAATAAGATGGTGCATCTTCCCCAATACACAGCAATGAATTTTTTTGGATCATTGCCTTCTTTTGTCAGGAACTTTATTAACGCTGCGATGTTCAACCTTAGTTTTACTCATTTTATCGAGAAGTAGACCATCTCAAATCTCTGTAAACAGCACAAACTAAACACAACTTTGCACATGTTTCTAACAGTGACATAAAAATACGCCCTCGTATATTGTTCCAATAACAAAAAATACGTTTGATATATTGTTCCTAGATACGCCACTGGTAACCAGAAATATTTTAGGGAGATGATGATTATAACTATGGATAATTTTGCTCTTAGATTAGATAAAAGTGATACATTATAACAAGTAATCTGAATAAGGAGAAAACCACAAAGTTACTTTTACTATCACTTGGTATAATTATTCTATTACTAAAAAATGCATTTAAATTAATATTACGACAATTATCTCATACAATAAGGAAGTAAGAGTTCCACACGATATAATAATTAATTATAATAACTGACCACAGACTTCCAAGTTCTTAATTGAATTAGAAAAGCGTTGCCGTTACAAATTACACAGGTAATCGATATGAGTATTATGGTTTAACAAAATTTTATGACTAATTGTGAGGCTAAACAAATCAGATTTTCCTAAACAGTTTTGGTTAGAAAAATTAATACAGTTTAGAAATGTACTAAAATGACTATAATTTATAAAGTAAAAATAATAAACATCTTTATCTTTATTCATTGTTACAGAACAACAACGACATCAATAACAAAAATAACAATTTACCAAATTCTCAACAAACTTCCAACGCCAGTACGAGCACACCTTCACCATTAGAATCGTCCCCAATTAGCAAGCGTTTAAATCTGAATGGCGTCTGTTTATCTGCGACTGTATTACAAAACAATAACGGTGGCGATGAAAGTTTCTACAATATTGAGGACGTTCTATTACCAGAAGAGTCCGTTCGTACATTAACCGACCTGCAGATCTTAAGCTTAAAATCTAATTACATGCAGGTATTCCCCAGTTGCGTTCTCAAATTGGTATCACTGGTATGCTTGGATCTATCTGACAATAATATACTGACGATACCTCCTGAAATTAAGAAGTTAATAAAGTAAGTATTGCTTTAATGATTAACAGTTACATCTAATTTTAATAATATATTTCAAAACTGTTATACTTGAGCAAAGAACTGGAAAATCTTTAGCGATTTAATTACTTCTTATGTTGTCCGTGCGTCAATGATTGTACTTCTTCTGTAAAAGTAATAATTTATATTGGTTAGATTATATTGCTGTCCTAGTTATTATAGTTCTAATGCTTATTTTCCTATATATGTCACTCGGATAACTTGAATGATTTTGCAATTTTTTACGCTAAATTTAAATCGAGATAACAACGCAAGATTACGACATAACAAGCAAATTTTCCAAATTAGGTCATCGGCGAATAAGTACAATTTAGAAAATTAGACTTTCAATGTCATGCATGGCCGAGGTGGACATTCAAAATCTCTAACGCCCTCAAGTTTGACAATTAAACGTCAAATCCGGTCGAGTTAGACGTTCAGCACATCCCATTCAGCCCTGATTTGACATTTAAATGTCAAACTTGATCGAGTTAGATTTTTAAATCGTCAAATACGACCAGATTTGACATTTAGACATGAAATGTGCCCACGTTTAATGCGTGAACTGAACCTGTTCAAGCGTCCTTGGCGACTTTCATTTAAACCGTCCAATACGCCGAATTTGACATTGAAATGTTGCCAAACTAGACGGTTCAAACACTAAATGTCATATTTATAGTTCATGCTTGAGGTTGTGCTGATACACACAAAATGGCTGCTTCCTCTGGATCTTAGCTTACACCCTGATGCATAAGCATGCCATTTTGACGTAAATGTCATAATAAATGTGCCAAAGTAGCGTACTCAAAACATAGACGCAACCTCAAACACAAACTATAAATATGACCCCTAATACAAAGCCTTTGGCGTTTAATTTTCTAATCATCCATCCAGTATGACCGAATTTGACACTTAAATGTCAAACTTGAACGATCTAGACGATTACATTTCACATTTAACCACGAAACGTGGCCGAGTTCAACCTTGAAAGTGTCAAATGCCATCGAACTTGGCATTTAAGTATCAAACGTAGCACAGTTGAACGTTCAAAATATTCAATAAACGTTAAACGTCAAATTTCATCAAGTTAGACGTTCGAAACATCCAATATGGCCGGATTTGATATTTAAATGTCAAACCTGAGCGATCTAGACATTCGAAACGTCAAATACAACCGGATTTCACTTTTTAACCGTGAAACGTGACTGGGGTAACCTTCAAAGTGTCCAATGCAGTCAAATTTAACATTTTAAATATCAAACGTAACCTAATTAAACGTGCGAAACGTCCAATATGGCCGAGTTTGGTTTTTGGATAATAAATGTTTAATAAGATCGAGTTTGACAGTTAAACGTCAAATTTCATCAAAATAAACGTTCGAAACGTCAAATACGACTGGATTTCACTTTTTAATCATGAAACGTGACCGGGGTTAACCTTCTAAGTGTCCAATGCAACCGAATTTGATATTTAAATATTAAACGTAACCTAATTAAACGTGCAAAACGTCCAATATGGCCGAGTTTGGTTTTTGGATATTAAACGTTTAATAAGATCGAGTTTGACAGCTAAATGTCAAATTTGTTGAAGCTAGGTGCTGCCAACATCTAAAATCACCAAATTCGACATTTGCCTTGACTTGACAAACGTTGCCAAGTTAGATGTTGGAAATGTTCAATACAACCAAATAACATGTTATAAATGTCCAATAAGGTCAAACTTCACACTTAAATGTCAAACGAGGCACGACTAGACATTCTAACGTTCAACACACAATTCAGACTGGCTTTTACATATCAAACGAGGTCGAGCTAGGTATTCAAAATTCCCAATGGGGCTAAATTGTCAAAGAAAAAGTGAAATTGGGTAATGTAAGGAGGAAGGTGGATAATGAAAACTATTCATCCACTTATATACAAGCGTGTCTAGAAAAAATGCTTGTCAATATTGATTAAGTTCCAAGAATCTGTGTTTGTGTTAATGGTACTTATCTAAACATAAAATAAACATGGCAAACATTTAAACGTCAAACGTTGCAGTATTGGGAATTTTGACGTTTAAACGTCAAATGTAGCCGGAACTAGTTCGAAACGTCAAATACGTTCGATTTTGACATTTAAACATCGAATTTGGTCGAGTTTGACATTGAAGTAATAATAATAATAATAATAATAGTGTCAAACATCCCCAACCTAAACTTTCAAAATGACATTTAGATGTCAAACGTGCCTGCATTTGGAACTGAGAAACGTCAAATACGCCTAATTTTGACGTTTAAACGTCAAATGTAGCCGAAGCTAGAAGTTCAAAACGTCAAATACGTTCGATTTTGATATTTAAACATCGAATTTGATCGAGTTTGACATTGAAGTGTCAAACATCCCCAAACTAAACTTTCGAAACGACATTTAGATGTCAAACGTGGCTGCATTTGGAACTGAGAAACGTCAAATACGCCTAATTTTGACGTTTAAACGTCAAATGTAACCAGAGATGCAAGTTCAAAATGTCAAATACGTTCGATTTTGACAGCTAAACATCAAATTCGGTCGAGTTTGACGTTGAAGCGTCAAAGGTTCTCGAACTAAACTTTCATCAAAACGGCCGAATTTGACGTTAAGATCTATGGCCAAGCTAGTCGATTTTCCAATAAAAAATTTCTTACGATTGAGTAAGCCCCAATTTAAGTAGCAAACGTGACCGGACCAGACCTTGAAAATGCCACTAAATTGAGCATCAAATGTGACCGAGCTAGACATTGAAAACGACCCAGTTTGATATTTAAATGTCAAATTTGACATTTCAATTGTATCATTGAAGTGTCAAATAAGAATGAGTTTGGCCGTTCTAGACTTGTCTACTTTCACTTCAATAGCTTCCAGAGTTCACTTTCTAAATTATCCATTCTAATTTTGTTGTTTTTCTCACCTTTCAATATACATATTACAATTTTCCCAATTGGGAGGGAGTCCCTCAAGGTATTATTTTAATCCTATCTTCTTTATTATTAAATTAAACGCAAATTTTCTTTCTTAAAAATCATTAGACGATACAAACGGATTATGAAACAAACACATTTCATAACAATAGCGGTATTTTTTGTTGTATTTGTGTGAACGCATTCCCCCGTTTACACAGTAAGAGGAAACATTAACATATCAGATTTTGGCAGTCAGTTCATAAACGATGATGATGGCGCAAGCTCTAGTTATGAAAAAATACGAAAAAATTGCATCCCCCCTCTTGAATTATAGAGATAAGGATCTAACACAGATATTACATAATTTTGTACTAATACCGACATATGTATAAACATACAACGATGTTAGAAAGTTTCTGAACCAAACTCCGCAGTATAATTTAGTTTAAAATTTTGTTATCGCGGAAGACATTAAAGTGAACTATGGCGTCGATTTAAAGAAAAAATCGCCTGCCGCGATACAGTAGAAATTCTGATGAATGAACTTCCGTTGCTTCTTTCCACGGTTTCTTACTCTTCCGAGACCGCATACGCTTTAACATAGCACCTACAAAAAAAAATGGTAATAATGAAGAAAGATATACAGACGTATGCTACGATGAGGGAAATGGACGATCGAGTAGCTCGTGCCAGTTTGCGGAACCTAAAATACTGACCACAACAGTAATCATCCAGCTATAGACACGGTAACCGTCTAATATGTGCAATTACAACGCAGATTTTTTTTTTTACATAATCATCGTTGAATAAGATTCACGCGAATTTCTAGTGAATTTGTGTTTAAAAAAAAAGTTTTCTTTATTATATAGGTACTTGAAATTAGTAGCGCTTAATTGCATTGTTTTCCTCTTCTACCTCTAAAAAGTGAAATTTGTCCTTGTGTAATAAACAAGCAAAATTGCTGTTGCTGCTTGTAAAACGCATCCAGGTGATGTTTTTAATTTAATATACATACGTCTAATGTGTTGATGTTGTATGGGATTAATAAAATTAATTGTTGTGTAATATTTGAGCTGATAATTTTAAATTATGCGGTGAAACCCTTTCAGATTGCGTGAGTTAGTGTTGGACCAGAATGTGATAAGTGTGCTACCAGCTACGATATGGGAATTGAGATGCCTGAAGATCCTTAGATGTGCCCATAATAGATTGGCGTTGCCACCTGATAAATTTGCCGATATGAGGGCTATAGTGTTGAATGTAAGTATGCACCTAGATCAAAATTTTATCCTAGATATTGCTAAATGATCATTTAAGGTTAATTTAATACAAATTTTTCAATCAACTCAGATGAGGGCGTATTTTTATTTTATCCACCTAGCCATGGAAAGCAGCACATAAGAGAACAAAAAATATTGTTCTACATAACTCCCTTCAACACTAATACACTTACTATATAACATCTTTTTTCCAATTGCTCCATACCCTCGGAAAAAAATTGCTTTCATAACGCCGCAAAATATCCTTCAACAGCTTCTTTCAGTTGTTCATCAAAGGCAAAACGCTTTCCCCTGAGATGCTTTTTTAAAATTTCGAATAAGAAGTAGTCTGACGGAGCTAGATCGAGGCTATAAGGTGAATGCTAGAGCAGTTTTTAAATTTTTAATTCCGAAGGCCTCTCAATTTATGGTAGACCCTCTTGGCATATATTCAATAAGCAAAACTCCTTCAACATCCCAGGAAACAGTTGGCATCAGGTTTTTTCCAGAAAATTGTGCTTTGGCTCTTTTTGGTGGCGAAAAGCCCTTATGATGTACCCAAGTCTCATCCCCGGTGATAATTGGAGATAAAAATGTTTTGTCCTCTCCAACTCGGCCAAATTTTCTTGAGAAACTTCTTTCCTATACAGTTTTTGTTGAGGTGTAAGCAATCTGGGTATCCAGCGTGCAGACACCTTCTTCATACCCAAATCGTCATGAAAAATTTTGAGGAGACTAGCTTCGGATATACAGACTTCGTTGGCAATGACAGAGATCTTTACACGCCGATCTTTCAGTACCAAATTTTCGGCTTTTCGCACAATGTCTTCAGTTCGAGCTTGAACAGGTCGTCCGGACTTGATTGACTCTCAACCCCATCGAAAGAGTTTAGACCAATATTTTGGTTTGAAATAAGATGCACACAGCAACTATTCTTTCATGGATTGCTTTTGTATCATTGCCTTCTTTTGCCAGGAACTTTATCACGCTGCGATGTTCAACCTTAGTTTCACTCATTTTATCGAGAAGTAGACCGCCTTAAATCTCTGTAAACAGTGACAGCAATTTTTCAATAATTTGTTTGACATTGTCACTTTTTTTATTTCATAGCTAACAAAAATACGACCTCGTATCTCAATTCTTTGTTCTTCTAAATATTCCCGAACAATATGTGCCCGATGAATTGGATGATTATCGTGCTGGAATATAAAATTTAATGATAAGGCACACATCCAGATCTCTGACACAAACCCAGAACTATACGTTTATATTTACTTAAAATGACCCAATCTATTTATCTTCCTTGTATAACTTGAATCATACCTGGTTCGTCTGGCCCAATTAAATTTTGAAATTTGATTACGTGTGGACTGAAAAGTTCTTTTTCGTCTGAAAATAAAACATTGTTCCAAAAATCATCCTGACGTATTACGCACATTCCAAAGCAAATTGTTAACTTCTCTGGTTTATTGCCATCAGTTTTTTTTTGTAACACAACGATTTCTTAATTATAGTTCGGCAGGCTCTGCCAACACCCCTATTAACAACTTCTAAAGTATTTTATCTTAGTCAACTATGGACCTACAACTTCTGTGTATATGACTTAGTTTCAGGAAAAATTATATGTTTGTATGAGACGAAAGTGTTGCTTCAAGAGGCTCACAAGAAATAGGTTCATCTCATATAAAATTTGCCCAGAGTCTGTCATCGACGGTGTCAAAGATTATTGAGTATAGTGATTCTTGTGGTGGTCAAAATAAAAATAAAAATAGTTTTAAGCTCTTTAGTTTTATAGTTCGAGCTACTAATATAGTTGAAATTCATCATAAATTTCTAGAAACCCACACGTACATAGAGTGTGATCGCAGCTTTGGTTTAATCGGGAAGAAAAAATGTAAAATTTTTCAAGTGTCCAGTCAGATTGGCAAAATGTTACAGAAAGCGCATCAAAAAAATGTATTGTATACAATATGACTAGAAATGATTTTTACTCGTTTTCACCACTTCACCAAATAATGAAGGACTCTAGAAAAAGTACTGATGATGACTCTATAAAGTGGAGACAAATTTGCTGGTTTTGCTATCAGAAAAATTAGTAGAAAACTACTTTAAACAATGAGATAAAATATTCTGCGTGCACAATGACAACCTCTAAAGTTGCCAACCTGCTTACCTTGCTTGACTATATTCCACCACTTCATTACACATTTTATAAAACGTTAAAACATGATGGTAAAACGACTAAACGAACCAAGCGACAAGTTGAAAAATTGAAAAAGAACGTTAATCAGAAGTTACTCCTAGCTCAACACATCAAGCTGATGCAGATCAAATAGAAAATACAGCCGATCCAGAAGATTTTACGCTGGACTCAAATTATGAATAATTGCTTGAAATTTATTGTTCACTTAAGTTTGAAGTACAGTTTAATCAAATGTTTTGGCACTTAGATTCTTTTAACAACCACAGAATGATTTAAGTACATTTTTGAGTAAATACTTTTGAAGTATTTATTTTTTCCTATCGTCTTTATATGCCATTAAGCAAAATAACTATCGTAAAATATGTTTACAAGTCAAATATCTCAAAACCATAAAAAGTGAACCTAAACCGTTTTAGAGTTCCAATATCTACATATCAATCTTTTTAAATAATAATTGTAGTACAGCCATTTTATACCGAGTATTTCAGAAGTTATGGTCAATTTTGTCTGAAAATCATTGCTGTGTATTCCACACGAAACAGCTTGAAATTGTTTTTGTAGGTACCGAAATAACTTATTGTTACAGTTTTACACAAATGCATTATTTTCTCATCTTATTTAAATGGAACATCCTGTATCTTATATTAAGAAAGGGAAGGACATTTTATGCATTTTCATTTTTATTAACCACTGCCTATATCTAAAATCGTTAATTTCTGAAATATTTAAGTATTGTACATAAGATGTACATACATATCAGCAAGGTTAGGCAAATTTTCGGCGCGGCTTAATTAGCAGAGAACGAAAGGTCATAGCAGATCGTCAGATTTTCGACAATAATTGTAAGACTGAGATTATAGTAAAATTATACTATTTTTATGCTTTCAATAAATGAGTGACATCATCAAGTGTCAAAATGTAGTGACATTTGTCATTTTTCTTATTATTTATAGAGATTATTATCCATACTGGCCATTATTCATACAAGTTATTATTTATACTGATCATTATTTATATAGATAATTTTATGTTCGATTGCTCGATAGGTAGGTATTTCTCTATCTAGTCGTGCCCGGATACCTTTGAAGGTTAACTAGTAAGTTACCATTTTGATATTTAAATGTCATCATCATTTTAAATATTATTAAACGTCAATAAAACATATTTTTACGATGGCAAGGAAAGCTTATGACAGCTAATAAAGTTCGCATATTAATTAAATTACCAGAGGGGAATAGTATTAGTGAAATTGCACGCACCAGGACCAGAAAGCAGGAGAGAAAGTCCTTTTCGATTAGATGAAAGTAGCTGTTGCAGAGACATTTTTTCCTGGTTCATAAAATTTGAGAAGGGTAGCAAACCACACTTAAAACATATAGACAATAATGGATCTCAATTTTGGAAAAATGTAGTTGTACTGATGAAAAAACATTTCAATTCGCAAATAATGGCACTGTTTGTGTCTAGAGACCTGGTGGTGATTCAATTCATGAGGGAAGATTTCCTATAAATGTTTGAGGATAGATAAGTTACCACAATATTGAAATGTGTCATAGAATAAATGGAAAGTTTAATTCACAAAACCCAAAAAAAAAATCATTCGACCCATACGTTTCCTATTAGATTCATGTGGGCCCTCTTAGAAACTCACTGCAAAATCTCAACCTTCATAACATTATCATGGTGATTGATAAGTGTTTTTCTTTAAACGTACAAAAATGTGATCACTTTGTTACTGAATACGTACCTTTGAAACAATTCATTTAAGTTTAAAACGTAGTACTTTGACAGTTGTTTGAGAGATGCATAAAATCAGCTTTTAAACAATTATCAATAAAAAAAAAACTGTCTTCATTTTTGCACGATAAAAGGATTGTCGATCTGTCGTATGAATTGTCAATCATAACTGTCACATTGACAGAACATTGATTATCACCAACACAATAAAATCTGCAAACTTCAAGATTTGTTCACGATGTGTACATTTAATCAAAATATGTTTAGATAGCTTGATCAGCACTATTTGATTACTTACCTGTTTCAACCGGATTATAGACACCTTGTCAATATTTCACAGCATATAAATATATACAGGGTTTCCACGGCTGAGTGGGACATAGGGAGAATACGTGTAAAATTGGTTTTCGGTGAATATTATCTCCCTAATACTACTTCATCCAAATTCAAGTGTCGAATATTATAACTAGGTTAACAATGAACATCTCCACAATCATAGTACAAAGAAAGTCATTTTAACCCAGTCATGTTAACCCAGTTATAATATGCGGCCCTTAATTTTGAATGAAGTAGTATTAGGGAGATAATATTCACCGAAAACCGATTTTATATGTATTCTCCCTATGTCCCACTTGGCCGTGGAAACCCTGTAGATCAGTCTGCTAATTACTCTACCCCAACTTCCTTCCAACCTCTCTGTGCCCTTCAGGTTTGCTCTTAATGTAGATTCCTTAAAGCCAATTGTCTCAGCTTCCAGGTGTTCTGAAGAACCTCTTTAGAAGGTTTATATCCAGTTATTAATAAATAGATAGAAGATGTCATTGTTTAGCTTTCGGCATCAATTTTGAGCAACCTATTTATTATATTATTTTATTAATTTTCACTTCTTTTTTTAAACAGGAATCCGATTTAAAACCAGACAATTCCACATCACTAAAAACGAACATCCTAACGAATTTAAACCTCAGAGGTAACAGACTTAAAGGAAACATCATACTAGGAAATTACGGGGTAACATAAATCCCATTCCCCAATATAAAGCTCCATTAAAGTTCATTTTTCAGAATCTAACCGAATTAGACGTCAGCGAGAACAACATCGAAAGCTTAGACCTCTCGGCCGTCGAACAATTACAAGTCCTTCAATGTTCTAGAAATAACCTGACTCACCTAATCTTATACGGCAAGAATCTGACGTCGTTAATCGCAGGAAACAATTGTGAGTATTATCTTATCTCAAACTGAAGATCTAGATAGATTTATACGTTTAATTATTACAGGTATTACAAGCTTAACAGTTAATCATCCACCCATTCTTTTGAAACATATGGACGTCTCCTATAACGAGATGGAAACGCTTCCAGATTGGTTATCGGGTTGTCAAGATTTAAGATCGTTATTTGCAAGTAACAACAACATAAAGACATTACCTGATCATCTATTTTGCAACGAAATGCCCTATTTACACACAGTGCAACTAGCTTACAATCAAATCCAATATCTTCCAGCTATTCAAAGGAAATTACCAATACAAGAATTATTCCTTCAAAATAATAGTTTATCGCTGCTTCCTGAAAATTTCTTTAAAGCGATTTACAATATTAAAGTCCTAAACGTCTCCAATAATAGATTATGCGACCTACCCAAGCCTTTGGACGTGCTCCAATTAGAAAAATTATTCCTAACCGCGAATTGCCTCAACGACAAAGCTTTAGAGAAGATATCCCATTGCCTTAGGAATTTAAAAATCTTCCATGCAGCTTACAATAATTTCACGTCAATTCCCGAGAATTCCTGTATGTATTGGTGTGAAATCGAAGAGATCGTATTCTCCGGGAATAAATTATTAAAGCTCCCTGATAATATAGGAGTTTTAAGGCATTTATCGGTATTAAGAGTTCATTCCAACCTCTTACAAACGATCCCTAAACTATCTAATCTCCTATCTTTAAGAGTCTTGGATTTAGCCCACAATCAACTCGATAGAGTCGATTTAACGGATCTGATTCCACCGAATTTAAAATTTTTGGACTTATCTTGCAATATTAAGCTCCACGTGGATTCTAAACAATTCCACACCTATCGATCTCAAAGACCAATGAGTTTAGTCGACGTTTCCGGTAAGAATAGGACTAGTCTCCCGTTAACGCCTTCACCGTTTTGCGAAAACGACCTGACCGCGTCCAATTGGACTGTGGGATTTTCCGAAACTTCTGGAAGCAAGCAAAGGTTGTATATCTCCCAAATTCGGCTCCCAGCCTTCTGCAACACCGAAGCCTTATTTGGGATGTTCGATGGCGAGAACAATAGCGATATGCCTGTAGCAGTCGATAAAGTTGTTCCGAGGATTTTACTCGAGGAACGGACGGTGAAAGAGACGGTTAATGATTACATGAAATACACAATGTTATCAGCCCATCGAGAGTTAAAGGATAAAGGCCAAAAGCATGGGATGAACGCTGTTATAGTCCACATTTTGAAGTCCAAAATCCCAGCTGATTACTCGTTTTGTGGTGGTGTTAAAAAATATGTTATGAAGATCGCTAACGTAGGGGATGTCCGGGTTATCCTAGGCAGAGCTTCAGGTCCGATTAGGATATTACCAATTAAACAGAAGAAGCAGATCAGGACTAATCCCCAGATACATTTAATGGTGCCTGATCCAGACGTCACAGAATTATATCTAGATGAGCAATACGAATACATGATCATCGCAAATAAGAACGTTTGGAACGTGATAAGTCCGGAAAATGCTATTAAAGAGGTCACCTTACAAAGGAACGTGATCCTAGCGGCAAAACGGCTTCAAGATTTAGCTCAAAGTTACGGTGCCGAAGAGAATTTGAGCATAATCGTCGTTAAATTCAACCTGATCGGCTCAGACGTAGACTTATTAATGCGAGAGCTACGCCAGACGATTAGGAAGAATAAATACCAAAGCGAAAGTGGTATATCCAATACCTCAACTTGCCAACCAGGGTGTTGCTGCGAAGCCCTCCACAACGAATGCTCGAATTGCTTGGATAAAATCTCAATTTCCCACAACATTAACAACAACCACGACGACAGGTCCTCACCCAGCGGTCAAAGCGAGCAAGGTTGCAGCGATTGCAATTCTGCGGCGAAGAATTACATCAACCAACTCAACAGGCAGAACGAAAACAGATCTTTGAGAAGTGTGACCCCTCATTTCGAAGCGGCCGAGATTAAGATATCACCGGAGAGACGCAGTTATCGTGGTGTGGCTAAAGCATTACGTTCACGCCGAGAAGAGGATAAATCTAAAGACGAAACCGATTCGGCTTTATCCGAAGAGCAATTTAAATGTTGGGAATACATGCTGGAGCAAAACACTCAAATGTTATTCGATAAGGAACTTAATACTTTGAGTAGTGCTTCGAAGAATGGAAGACGGTCACAATTTTCGGTGAAAAATCCATCTTTATCGCGGAGTAGTCCTCATCTAACCGAGACTAATAATTTGTCGTTTTTATCGAAGCATTTCGGAAGTACGAGATCGTTTAATCCGTTAACGTCGAGACCAGCGTCTAGATTTTCGTTGGATAAGAAGGTAATGGGTGGTCCTCATGCTGCTTATTTCGGGAGCTTGCAGAGGTTGATGCCTTATAATTTGGAATACGATTTTGCTGTTATGCAAGAGAGAGGGTTGGCTGATTCTTTGGATTTAGACAGGATGCATCAGTATTGGGGTGTTACCACTACGGAGTTGTAATTTTTTTTAGTATGGGAAGAGTTGTGTTAGGTTTTGTAAAATAGGAGACTGGAAAAATGAATTGTATATATGTAATAATCAAGGTTATTTGTAATTAAATGTATTATAAGGTTTCAAAGTAAAGTTTTAAAAACAAAGAGTCTTTTAATTTTGTTATTTTTAGGACGAATCTATTTACCTGGAAAAGTCTGACATAATTGGTCATCTTGTTCTCTGAAAGGATATTGTTTTGAAGGACTTCTAAGTATTCTGCACCAGTTAATGTGTCCTCGAAAAAGAAATAGTCCAATTTATTACTGAATCAGTGCAGTTTTTCTCTTATAGTTAGTGATAGATCCTCCTTCTTGCGTATTGGACTGATTTTCCCCAATCATTTCGGATTTCTTCTTCTATCCATACTTATCTAATTAAATTCATTAATTTTGCATCCAGATGTTCTCCCATTTTTTTCAAAATTTCTGCTTGAAATCCATTTTCATCTCCAGATCGATTGTTCTTCAATTGTGGTTTAATTTCTTGGATTTCAACCACCGTTGGCTCCTCTATTAATTCATTTGTTTCCATATTCATTCCTGTATTTCACAATCGTTCAGCAATTCAACAACCTTTCCTCAGCCACCCCTGACACTGCTAATTCCACCTGTCAGAATTGGGACTTCAATTTTCACTTGTTCTACATATTTCGTTGAATTTGCTCTGTACTCTATCTCTCTATCCCCCTCCCTTGCATAAAAAAATTAAATTGTAGTAATTATCACAGTTAACCAGTTAACATTGTTGATTTGCTTGATGAAATAACAAATGCAAATTACACTGCGATTGTGAACTTTCTAACTAAGACTAATTCCGTTCAGAAAATGCTTAGTAATTTTTTCCGTTCAGAAAATGCTTAGTATTTTGATTTCTTCTGACCATCGGTTTCCGTTACTTGCCTCCGAGGACTGGTCTCAGCTTGTTGCTTCTGATGTGGATGGTTTCAATGTATTTTACAGTGTTCTTTTAGATCGTTTTAATTTTTCTTTTTCCATCGATAAAGTGCAAAACATCCACAAAGCGTATAATAGAATGGTATATTCCTGACCTGGCACATCCGGCAGAAAATCTTCGAGATTTGTATAGCTTCTACAAGACAAACAAAAATTCAGTCACTTTGAATGCATATAAAACACAAAAGGAAGCTTTTAAGTCTCTAGTGCCCAAGACTAAAAGCACATTCTACGAAACCAAAATAACCAATTCGGAATGTTATTTTAAAAAATAAAGCCTCCCTCCACCCCTCCTCTCCCTTCCCTTCCCCCATCGCTTTGAGGTTGAACATTTATTGCTGGTGGTCTTTAACAAAAACTCTGCTGGTGTTGATGATATGCCATAGATATTTAGGAAAACGTGTTTTTTGTCCACCAGAGTCAACTACAGATGATAAAGTTCACTACAACCAAGGACAAAAAAGTTTGAATCAACTTTTTGGACACCTACACACACTATTTCGAAAATGTTTGTTTCATTTAAGATTGGCCCACATTTTGTTAATAAGCTCGCGAAAAAGCTAGCTTCTCCTACTTCTTCTTAGTTCTTGTTTCATTATTATTCAGCCGAATGTTTCCTCCCCATCATTCAATCCGATTTCTTGACATAATGCTTGAAATGGAGGAATCTTAAATTTCTTTAATTTTTGGCACCCACTTCAAACCGAAATCATGTAAAAATGCATCTTGGACTATATAATGGCTTAACATCCCTTGTGGGGCTTCGCCGCTTCTTAAGCTTTCTAAATCCTCCTTTCCGGGGTGGATCGGTCCCGATTCTCTATCTTCATATCCTCTGGCTTATTTCTTTCCACACTCCCCTATCCTTGGTCTTTTCCTGCCGTTTGCTCACGCCTGCTCTTCTTAAATCTTCCACTACCTCATCCCACCATTTGGATCTTGGTCTGCCCCTTCTCCTCTTTCCACTAAGTCTCCAGTCCAATATCATCTTAGTTATGGTTCCCTCTGTCCCAACCATTTTATTCTTTGCCTTTTATTTCTTTTCACAATATCATCACCATTAATTTCTTGCTGCAGCTCGTCATTCGTTCTTATTCGATATTCATTCTCTGCTATCTTAACTGGCCCCGCTATCGTTCTTAATATTTTCCTCTCTAGTATTCTTAGATTTTCCTCATCCTTCTTGGACATTGTCATCGTCTCTGCTGCATACATTATCAGTGTTATATATCTTTATTTTAGTCTTTTTATTAATATTCTTAACAAATTCTTGCTCTATTTTCTGCCATCATTTTTTCTTTTATTTCCAGATCTCTACTTCCATCATTTGATATCATGATTCCCAAGTACCTAAATTAATCAACCTCGTCAAATTTAAAGCTTCCCACCTTCATACTTTTATCTTCTTTATGCTTTCCCCCAACTCTCATCAACTTGGTTTTATTTTCATTGATTTTTAGTCCTACCTTTTCCCCTTCTTTGATTATTTCTTGTAATATTCTGCTCATAATTTCTCTTCTTTTCGCTATGACCACTATATCATCCGCGCATGCCACTATTTGACTTCCCATTGTTCTTAATGTCCCTTCATTTATTCTTTTTGTCACATGTTCTAATGCTAGATTAAATAACATCGCAGACAGGGAGTCGCCTTGGACTATCATCTGTAATTTACCATAAATTGGACTTATGTAGATAGTTATAATGTACGAGGATGGATCTAGATATGAAGTTCCTAAAGAGCTGCAGCTGCACGGGATGATGGGGTGCAAAATCTGACAACATCGCTGTGCGCGACTGTTCCCCCACTCTCGATTCCCCCCACCCCAATTGCTTGCTTCCATTGTTGATCCCGCCAAGTGCAAGATTCGTTCCCTAGTTTGACTTTTTGCACGCCGAAGGGACTCCACCCGTAGAATTTCATCGTCAGTTGGCATAGCTGTATGGCCTTTAAACACGTCGAAAAGTGGTACAGAAAGTTTAGGATTTGTCGAAAGGAAGTCCACGATGAAGAACAGAGTAGAAGACCATCAGTTTCCGAGTCGGTTATCGAGATGGTCCAACGCGAAGTGTTTCAAAACAGGAGGACACCATTTGTGAACTTAGTACAGTGGAAAGAGCTTTGACTGTGCTCGCCAGTTTCTTCAAAAGTGTCAAAAAGATAAGGAAAGATTATTATTTTAACTCCATTGTTACGAGAGACGAAACTTGTGTGTTTCATTCAGTCCCAATCACTTAAGGTCACCATCAGTCTCAAAGAACTTCAAAAAAATTCCTTCTGCTGGCAAAATCGTGGCCAATGTTTTTTTTTTTTGGGATCGTAAGGAGATACTGCTGATTGATTTCATGAAACGTAGGACAACGTCAAACTCAGTGGAGCTCTGAAGAACCCAGAAACTTTTGACACACTTTGGGTGGACTGTCATGACATTAAAATCCTAAATTAAAATAAAACGCCATCTGTTTTCAATTCGTAAAATTAATTTATTTCTTAAAAAGGAAACAATACTCGACGACTAGATTTGTTTATGGAAATGGACACATATTTTCATCTTTTCTTTTTCATTTTTTTTTTCTTAATAATCATTGTTTCATTTCTTCACAGTTTTAAGATTCTCATTTGACTAGAACAATATTATACTATACAGTACAGCAAAAAAATTACGAGGTACAGCCAATCTCATATTTTCAATAGACTTCTTTGCATAGTGCATCTAAAAAAGTTTCTCTTTTCGAATTTATTTTTTAAATATGTATATATTCAGCGTCCTTATCACTACACAAAACTTTGTACACATTTCTGATGGATTTATAATTTTTACTCGTTTAAACACTCACAACCTTCTCTTCAATTTTCTTCGCGAAAATCACACGTCAGCCATTTTGGACTATTTAATTTAAACACTTTTCTGGACTCCTTCACTTCCATTCGCTTCAGATTCGATAGCTCCACGTTCAAGAGATGTTAGTTACCTGCGCTGGTCTATTACGTATAAAAGAGGTACTAGGTCAGTAATGGGCACTAGACGGTTCACCTAGCCAAGAATCGGGACTCGGAGGGAAATCGGGGTATCCTCTCGGACTACTATCGTTACTGATATCCGTATCGGCTCCAGGTGGGAGGCCGTGAGGTATCCCCATTCCAGGCGGATGACTTTGCCCTAAATCAATCGAATTTATTATCGTTCAAGATTAATTTGAGCATGTACTCACCTATAGAGGTATAAACGGAGAGTTGGTCGGCGTAAGAGAACGGTTCGTGTCCATGCGGTGGGGTATGACCTGGTAGGAATGAAGGTGAGGCTCCCCCGTGCAGAAACGATGGTCCACGTCCAGCTCCGCTATGCGGTGATGATCCATCTTGATCCATCGCCATATTTACGACAGTGCCGTAACTGTCATCGCTTAAATCTTAAGACAGAATTAGATATTATCGATCGCTGCCGTGAGGTAACTTACCATGATGGCTAAAGCTGTCTAGATCTACTTTCATGTCGTCTTTATCTAAGAGCTTGTCGTGCCTAGGTGAGGAGCCACCTTTCATTGATCGGAAATATTGACTCCATCTTGTTCTTCCAGCATCCTTTTTCAATCTTTTCTCTTTAGCTCGTCTACAATATTTCAAAAAAAAATTACATTTAGTGACTGGATAGGGATGTGCGGAAATCGAATCTCACCTGTTTTGAAACCAAACTTGAACCACCCTCATATCCAATCCCGTATCTTGACTAAGTTGTTCCCTAACGTGTCTGGCAGGTTTCGGACTGTTATTATAAGCCGTCTTCAGGGTCTCTAATTGTTTAGCCGTTATCGTCGTCCTGGGTCTCTTATTGGGTTGATCACCATCCAGACATTCAGCAGCTACATCATAATAATTAATAAATAATAAGATTATTATGTTATGATGACTGAGATGATTGAGGATTGAAAATAAGACGATGCGTGTACCTTTACTTTTAGCAGCCTCGTAATCGGGTTTGCAGACCAATTTCCTATCTTCCATGAGGTAGAATTCGTCCCCGGTATTGAGCTGTCTGGCGCACATCACGCAGGCGAAGCACTGAAGGTGGTAGACGTTATCCTGGGCTCTACGGACGACCTGCGTTGGTGGGATTCCCAGCTCGCATCCGGCACACTTTGTGCCGAATCGTCTGCACCCACAGCGCCACATACACATATCGTCATTGTTACACCTTCACTACACCACAATTCGGTAGATTTATGAAGAACAATTGACGTAACATGAAGAGAAATGAGAAACAGAATTGTTAAATTGTTAAACGAGCACTGAATAGTCTTCATAAAATTATCGAATTGTTTTTTTTTTAATTTAATAAATAAATCGCGACCAATGACATCTATCTGAAGTTTTTATAACCAGGATCATGTACTGTCAAATAAAGTTATTGAAATGAAGCGTAGATGTCACTGTTCACAAGGTTAAAATTTAAGGAAGTGACTCCATTGATTGAGCAAAGTATTTATTTAAGCATATGCTTATATCTTATAGTTAAATAAATATAAAATAACATGATCATCAAGAATTCTCCTTTTTCGTCACATAACGGAAGTTCTAAAATCAGTTTTTATATCCAAAATGGATGGAACCTTTAGAGAACATGAAAGCAAACCAATTTTTGATCTCGATTTACAACTTCTGTTCTGGAAACACTTGCAAAGTAGCTGCAAACTCGAAAATCTGAAGTCCCAAGGATAAAAAGGAAACAAATCCTTGAAATCAAATAGAGAAATCAATTCCCAATCACTTTAATGTCGAGTTTTTTTTTCATTTGGGGGGCGAAGGGGAGGGAGGGGGTGGCTGCAATATATAATCGTATTAGCAACATGATTGGGGTAGAAGTAGCACATTTAAAAACGACGTTTGTAGAACCATTCTGTTCTAGTCGAACCTGAATTGGTTATGTCACAAATCAGACAAGAACCCGATGTTTCACCTACAAAATCTAAAGAGGAAAGACGTCCTCACAGACGTGTATAGACGTCTTACAATGTCGTCGTGAGGATGTGACATAAGTACGTCATACATTCTTCTTGAGGACGTCTTTTGGTCTTCAAAATACGAAATTTGACGTTCCGACGACGACTTTTTGTTTGCTGGGTTGTATAATAATCTTTTTGTCGATTCTCACTGTAATAATTGAACTTTAAAGTAGTTGGCTGCACCATTAGTTGAGCACAGGTTTTGATGGCCGTCGCTTACTGCGTTGAAATCTACCAAAGATAAAGTTTTTACTTGACGTTTTACTAATTAGCTCCTTCAGTACTTCTCCAGTTTGAACACCAGTTGGTCAAATTGATGAGCTCTTTCTCCGACAATAGGTATTAAAAAACAGAAAGTGTACAAGTAGAGAGCTAAGTAATCAACTCGAAATTGTTAGAAATGTCAGGATTTCTGCCTTAACCTTAAAGGAGAAGATTAAAAGAAGCCGAATTGGCTAGTAGAAGGCCTGCTCTCCAGATGGTCGTAAGAGTGTACTATCTCTTCAAAGGAACCATTTGGTGGTGATTAAAAAATGTTCAGGGAGGGAGAGGAGGGGGATGGATATAGTTTGAAGCACGCACAGAGCTGGTTTCTATTCGTCTGCGGTCTATGAATGCAGAATTCCATCTTGGGAAACATTATTCAAGATCACGTGATGCCGTTTACGCCATCAGGAGGTACTACGCGTTATTGAAGTTTGTAAATTGGAAATTCTCTTTGTTTGTAAAGTTTAGTAGGTAGATTTTTATATTTTTTTGTACCTGATCGCCTAATTTTATATAATTCTTCGAACTTTAATTAAAAATAAATGTTTTGTGGTGCAAGATTGTCTAATTTCATTAAAAAAACTGACATTGATATTAAATCGTATTTTATCGACATAAATAATGGAGTCACTTCCGGAATTATCATCATAATTCTCTTAATAAATTTAATTACTTATTTATATACAGGGTGTCTCAGCGAGACCGTTCATTAGGAGTTTATAGGGTTCTGACCAAAATATAAATTTGAAAACTCAGAATTATAATATACCTAGTCGATTATGTTCTCTTCAATGAAAATATTTTTAGATTTCCAGCGCTTCCGGTTATACCGGAAGTCGCTATCTACTTTATTATTTTTAATGGAACCCCGTGTATATTTTTACATATGTGGATTTACCTATCTTTAAGGTTTATAAATACCTTTAGTTTTATTTACTTTAGTTCGGGCGTTGTGTAGTTATTCGATTTTTTCTAAAAAAATTTGCTATAGCCGACGTTTATTCAAAAAATCAGAGAACACTCGATTTTTCGAATATCAATTTAGATTTTATAACATGCTTAAATAACATGTTGGGGTATATTTTAACGCCGAGAACGGCTATCTAGATTGAGTGGTTACTGTACTACGGCACGTTAACTCTTTGAAATTTTAAAGAACTATAACTCAATTGTTTCAAATGGCATCCCCCATATTTTATTACTTAATCATCTTCAGCGTCCAATTCTACATCTTTTATGTCGCACATGTCTCATATCTAAAATTGATAGTTTAGGCGATAATTAGATTTTTTGAAAAATGCCACATAACTTATCGATACCTATCCAGTGTGCCATGGAAAATACGCGTTCTCAAAGATTTATTGTTAAAGTCTAACGTCAAAATCAGACTTCCTCGTTTGATACGTGTGAGTTAATAATTATGAGTTAAATGCCTTTACATTATTGCTATAAAGAGTTAAAATGGATAACACGTTAATGTTCCAAGACAAGTGGGTAAGGCGATTAGGTTTTGGCCTGTGAGATATGCAGATATGACATCTGTGGACTTCTTCCTTTGGGAAAGTATCAAATATCTGGTCTACACCAGACATCGACGACCACGAGAGAGTAGTTAAAAGCATGTGTGCGAGCAGCATTCGACAGAATCTCTTCTAAAGATGTACAAAGAGCAACACTTAAGCCCTAACAACACGAAAACGTACATAAAACGTTCGCAAAACATTTTACCTGAGATGTATTTAAAACGTCTGAAAAACGTTTTGTGTCCGCAAAAAAGATATTTTTATATTTGCTGTGCAAACGTTTCATAGACGTTCTACAAAAACATATTTTAAACATATTTTTTTCAACCCAATTGAATACAAATTATTTGCTAACACTAATGAATCGTTTATTGCAGAAAGGGTCTAAATCACGTTTTCGTTTTAGTGATATTAGCGTTTGACTTCATGAAGGGATCGCTAATAAAGGCCCTAATGAAGTTTCTTCATTTTTATGGGACTATATTAAAAAACAAATACCTGACATAGTTAAAGAATTGAGCCTGTACAGTGACAATTGTCCCGGGCAAAATAAGAACCATACGATAGTACGTACAGTAGGCCTATTTAGTCCGTGGACCCGGCAGCGAGGATCGCCTACCTGCCATGTCCACAGACTAAATAGGCCTACTGTACATACATATGTGTATGGTTCTAGTTGAGATCACTAGAGTTCAAACGGTGGAACAGATTTTTTCCCATATGAGGTCACTCATTTCTTCCAAATGATCGAGATTTTGGAGTGATCAAAAAATGTCTCGAGAAGCACAATAGAATCTACACTGTCAATTCACGTCAAATTTACGATAAATAAAATTTCTTCTAAGGACAACTACTCAATGTCAAGGATTGGTGGGCCAAGTACTACAAAATATCTGCAAACTTGTTTCAAACCATGATCCCCCAGCTAATAGGCAAGCATTTTCAATATCTCATCTTTCTTTTATTTTTCTCCATGAAAATACAAAACCTGGGTAAGTAAGTTGTGGTGTCAGAATATGCTAATGCATCTCACACTTTTCAACTGCACATGTCAAAAATTTCGGAAAGAATTGGCCCACTAAACCAAAAACCAGAAACGGAAATGCACCAGAATAGAAAGAATTTTTTTTTTTGTTTTTACAACATTATTGTAATGTTTTCTTTTTCTATTAAAATGTTGATGAATGAAATATTTTCTTCATAAATGATCCATATTTATTTAAATCAAATCCTTCTTGTATTTCGTTCCCTACCTCCATGTGAGAATAAAAAATAAAGAAACACAGCAAAATGCAGTTTATTGCAGAAAGGGACCAAGTGCAGTTTCTTCTTTGATTTTTCTCTTTACAGAATTTGCAAAATAAAAAAATTAAGCCATGATAACATGTATTGGTACTCAGTCATTGAGTTTGCAATGAACAATGTCGTCAAAAATCTTTAAATTGGAAAAAAGAAGGTTTTTCTCGAATACATAAAAAATGTTAGTTAGTTCCTTTCTGCAATAAACGATTCTTGTATTACACTTGCAAATTTCACTTTGGAATAGGGCGTTATAGTAAAAATGATAAAACATCAGTAAAATAAGGACTGAGATTATTTGGACGATATTGTGCGCAGAACACTAATTATGTGCCAAGAAATTTCAGTCAATTCCAACAGATGGCAATAAAATAAAAGCGCCAAATTTAAATATAGGACTATGTGTTATTAGGGAGAGTGTTTCTTTACGTTTAACACAGTGTTTGGATGCGAACGATCACCATTTTGAACAATTATTATAATTATTTCAATTTTTTTTACACCAATTTCTTAAAAAATACATTCAGAGTTTCTTGTTTTGTGTAAACATTGTTTTCGCTTTTGTTATCCATTTTAACTCTTTATAGCAATAATGTAAAGGCATTTGACGGATAATTATTAACATCAAACGAGGAAGTGTGATTTTGACATTAGACTTTGACACACTGGATAAGTATCGATGAGTTATGTATGTATTTTTCAAAAATTCTAATTATCTCCTAAACTATCAATTTTAGATATGGAACATGTCAGACATAAAAGATGTAGAATTGGACGCTGAAGACGATTAAGTAATAAAATATGGAGGGTACTATTTGAAAAAATTAAGTTATGGCTCTCCAAAGTTGCGAAGAGTTAACATGCCATAGTAAAGTAACCACGCAATCTAGATAGCCGTTCTCGGCGCTAAAATATACTCCAACATGTTCTTTAAGCATATTATTAATTCTAAATTGATATCCGAAAAATCGAGTGTTCTCTGATTTTTTGAATAAATATCCGCTATAGCAAATTTTTTCAGAAAAATTCGAATAACTACAAAACCCCTGAATCAAATTTAAAAAACTAAAGATATTTATAAAGCTTAAAAACAGGTAAATCCAAATATGTAAAAATATACAGGATGTTCCGTTAAAAATAACAAAGTAGATAGCGATTTCCGGTATAAACGGAAACGCTAGAAATCTAATAATATTTTCATTAAAGAGAACATAATCGATTATATATAATTCGGAATTTTCAAATTTATATTTTGGCTAGAACCCCGTAAACTTGTAATCGAGAGGTGCTGCCATCTATTGTCAATATCAAACAGCTTGCCGATAACATTTATGTCGGTAATGTAGAAATTAACCACGCGTAACAAAACAACGATAAAAGTAGATTGTAATTGGATAACTATGAATGTCAACAAGAGAGGGCGCTAACATCTATTTAATGAATTAAAATTATGGTACTTACTTGAAAAAATCATCCTTACAGAAGAGCTGCCCGTTCCTAGCGAAACATTTATCAGTCAATTGTACCCTGCAGTCGTTACATTGTAGACATTTAGCGTGCCACGTCCTATCAGCTACCTTCAAGATGAATCTGTCGAGGATCATTTCGTGGCAACCGCCACATTTCGGAATTGTAGCTGTAAAAAATAATAAAATAAAAATAAATAAATTAATTTTAATATCTCGAATGGTCGAATACGAAATGTAATTTAATAAATTAGATCTGATAACTTGCAGATGCTTATCTTAAGAATGGGAGTAATATCATCTGTAATTTAAAGTACAACATTGGTAATTACCTGTTGACAAAATACCTAATCTATCATGTCGATCTTATTTAGTTACAAATCATGGTACCTAATATGATAATTAATTTGGGGAGGCATTTTATTATTATGTACAATAATAATAATGATACATACTTAGCAATAATTCCGGGAATGAATCCAACGAAATTGGTGGCACCCTATGCATCTCAATATTTAATCCTAATATATTATTATTATCGTTAATTTTATCACCATCTCCCCGATTTATCATATTTAATTTATATTAGTATATATCACAGAACGAAATCAGATCGTCACTTTTTTTTTTTCCCTCGAATATTCCATAAACCTTCACCCTACATGATCTGCGATGCGACTAAACCGAACTAAACCCACAACTAAAACGTTTCAACGAGATATCTTGCAATATTCGACCAGATGAGAGGATGCAAGGGAAAACGATCCTCGCGACGGAAACGCATAAGGTTTAAAACTGCACTACAATGGAAATGGGTAAGGCACACGAGTATGTAGTAGGCAAACAATGTAATAAAAGGAGAGGTCTCCCTTTATTTCCCCTACGAAGAGGGAGAGTACCATCCTATTGGCTGATACATCCCGAATGCCCCACCCTTATTTTCAAGAGAACCAGCCCTTATTTTGTCGATCTGAAAACGCTTGAAAATGTTTGTCTCTGTAATATAAATTTCACGGCGAAAAGAAGGGACATTTTTATATTAAAATTTTGTCTGGAAATTATTAAATACCTAGATCAAATTTTATCAAAGGAATCGGCAAAATTCCCACGATAAATTCTCCTTTTTTTCTCCGGTTTAGATAGCGGAAAAAATAGAGTTACTTTTAGCAGAATTAGCCCCATTATAGTGAATAATTTAGTTTCTCTGAGGGAACACTTTTTTCTTTCCTGTGAAGCAGGGAAAACTTGGGCTGAGATTATGGAACTAATACAATTTTTGCCCTTTAATAATTTAGCTTCCTGTTCTCCGAAAAAAAAAATAGAAGAAAATATAATAGCAAAAGGAAAAAACGCTTATGATCTCATATTTCTTCGTGAATACATAGATTGTTGGTTTATATCTTCGCTAAGTTAAATGGTAATGAAAAGGAAAAAAAAGTTATAATTAAAAAACGATGTTGATGACAAAGTTGTTGTTCCTTATTCAACCATTTTAAACGTTCAAGGAGAGGCCCTCATTGCAAGGATATTGATGGGTGTTGTTCCAAATTAACGGTTTCTCCTCACTACCTCTTCTTACAAAAAGAGAGAGACAACAATTTGCAATAACAGGACGTTGCATAATATGATTTTGCCTTGCTTTCAGCCAATAAGAAACAACTATCATTTAGGTCTGTTCAGAATGTTGTCTCTCTCTTATTAAAATAAGGTATAAGGTCATCAAAAAAATTCTTGAACAAACTAGGAAAACCAGTTCGAATGCTCAAAATTAACTGCCCAAGACCTGATTTCTTAGATTAATTTATGAAGAGCGTCGGAACGGCTGCAAAGATAACGATTGATCGTAATAATATTTTGGACTTCAACGATATTAACTTAACACAAATTTTTCTACCTATACGACGAAACCAATGTAACTAACGACCCTGGCTCCAGGGGGTCGCATATGGAATCCTGGGATTGGCCTGCCTTGTCTTGCCCAACTTGAGGAGTTGATTTTTTTAATGGTGATCTAGCTAGGCGATGTAGTCTCGTTTGCAACTTGAAAGAGGGCTTTATCCATAAATGGGGTGGTGGATTACTTGTGTCCAGAAAGGTGGTGGTGCCCAGAAACATTAAGGGAGTGCAGAAAGCATTTTTCGTCACATCGACGTTATTAATTGGACATTTTTCCCAAAAGATGTCAGATCACCAAAATGTTAAGATGTAAGGACGCCACTTTGGCGACGAAAAAATGCCGAAACTTTTTAGGCGAAATAATGTCGTCTTTTTGACGTCATAACACATTTGTTTGATTTACGAAGTTTAAAGGTTAAGTCAATGTGTATTGCAGCACAAATTTGAAAATAATAATCTTTTGATTTTGCAATTAATGTTTAGTTAAGTATTTGATTATTGAAATAAAAAACGCAAACCTCCACAGTAAAAAAAATGACTGTAATTATAACTACATTTTAGTTTTTCCGTTGATATGCAACTCCAAAGTTTTGATTTACCCGCCGTTAGTCTTTAAAACAGCCACCGATCACCATCCAATCATATAAAAGCTTGATAACAAAAATTCGAGTTTTCGTTTGTTTTTTCATTATTCATTTAGAAACAATCATATTTAAAGTTATAAATGACGTAACCGATGACGTAAATTTTCTAATCACGTAATCCTGTCGTCATTTAGACGTCATATTTACCTGGGTTGTGGAGA
The DNA here is from genome assembly GCA_023690525.1 of Holotrichia oblita. Taxonomy (NCBI): domain Eukaryota; kingdom Metazoa; phylum Arthropoda; class Insecta; order Coleoptera; family Scarabaeidae; genus Holotrichia; species Holotrichia oblita. Next base: position 6,674,853 of record CM043017.1, read on the forward strand.
TGAAAATTAGACCTAAAAGGAACAGCAATTTCAAATCAGGTTTAAGAGCAATTGTTTCGCATCCTGTAAATCAGGCTTGAAGAACTTTTCGCACACAACCCTGGTGGTCAAGTTCTGCACTTGATCTCTTGGTGTAGAAGTAGAACACTAAATACTTCAGGGCGATAATAAAATACAGTTTTAGTTAACGTTTTTGGTGTTTAGTGTTCGAATGCTGGTGGTGTTAATGATGCAGATGTTGAGAAAGACTTAGATAACAGCTTGATTGGTTTACTGGAAGATCACATCAACGCAACAGGGATTGAGAGAAAACATATAAGAGAGAAGTGCATTGAGAAATCTCCAACAACCAACAACTATCTCTAACCTTACCAGAAAGAGCAACAAATTAAGAAAATGCTACTCTTCCCGATTTGGCATCTGTAGGATTAATTGGAAAAACTGACTGCAGAGGCGCTGTTGAACGGATAATTGAATTCTCTGCGCGAAAGGAGATTTGTGGACACTGCAATGAAAACAGCAAAGACCCTTTTTTCTCGAAATACTGTGAATCTGTGAATAACAGTACTACCAACAAGGAGTCCAATCTGACGACTAACGAAAATGAATGTGCCTAGTTTTTAGCAGGAAAAAGTTTGTTTATTTTTTTACAGCCATTTTGCATTATTTTGATTTTTTTTGTCGGATCTCCAGCTAGAATTTTCCAATTTTTATACCAATCATAGATAGGCAGCCCCAAGTCGAAGTAGGTTGGTTGTTTGTAGTTATTTTGACTTTGTAAAATTACCCTCGATCGGGGTACATTTGGAAAATGTACTGAAAAGATACAATCAAGTACCATTGTTTTATCAAAAATTAAGAGACAGATTAAGAGAAAAATTATATTTTTTCACCGAGTTTCATATCTTTTACTAAATGAATTTAGAAACCAACACCTTGCCAAAACAAATTTAAATGATTTATAAGCAAGTATTCAAGATTGAGCATGGCTTGCTTCGTTTGAGCATTGCGTTGAATTTTGTCATTTCTTAACGTTGGTAGAAGCTTAGGCAAAACTTATTATGAAATTGATTGGGATTGATCAACAAGTGCAGATATATCTAAAGTCTAAACTAGTCTAACGATTTCATTGGATGAAGTTCTTCAAATTAAATTGGGAATCGTAAAATCTTGATAGTGCATTCATGATTCTATTTTGGGAAAGGCTGAATGCAATCAGTAAATTCAGGGTTGAATATTGTCGGATTGTGATGGTGGAGTGAGATTAGCGGATGAATCTTGTGCTGCATTTTCCATATTATATTGATCAACACAACAGCATGTTAGCGTTGATTTAATGAAAACAAAAGCACAAAGGGATAATTCAAGGGCTTTATTAAAAGCTTTAGTAATCCAATATCATTTGATTTATGACTTATTGTACTGTTTCTTTTCTTCCTCTTAATTAGAGCAAAATTCTGATCATTTTAGTAACCCATATAAGCTCAAAAACGCAACTGAACTTAACTGAAGCTATGTACATTTATCATTGTTATCCACACAAACAAACTTAACATTTTAACATTAGGATATACAAAGAAGTCAGTTTTTTCGGCCATCCTCACTCTCATGAAATTGACAAGAAATTTGGCTACAACATAGCCTCCAGTTTTAGTTGAATCGATTATTAATTATTTCATTATCTGATTGTATCCTTCCTCAAAATTACTAGAGCAAGATCTTGCAAATCTTTGAGCAACCTATGGGAATGTATCTTTCGGTTGTTGCCGTGGTCGTCAGCTTTTTCAGAAGTCCTCTAAAGACTGACGTTGATGTCTTCTGCTCCTCTATATATAACCAGCCCCTGTTCCGCTCTGTTTCAGTCTAGTAGATGGTCTTAGACCATCTAACACCTAACACGACTCGAGGAGAAGCATCGGATACGGATCAGAGGACGATAACAGACACTGTTCAGAAGACTGGAATGGATACGTATCATTGGAGCGGATCAGGGACTGGGTACATAACGAGGAACAGAAGACATCAACATCAGTCTTTAGAGAACTTCTGAAGAAGTTAACAGTATGATCAACGAAACGTTAAGTTTGTTACAACGACCACGGCAACACCCGAAAGATACATCTTTATGGAACAATAGCCGTGAAAGATTACATTCGATTAACTTAAAGGAACTTGAATCTATTCACCACAAATTTTTAAATGCACATTTGTTATGTCTTTAGACGTCATAATTTCGACATCAATTACGTCGTAAGATGAAATATGTAACTTCCAACCGATCTGGTACTTAGGTGCAAATGTCACAGCCCAGCGAACATGCTTACATCACCTTGACGTCATTAATTCATCATTTTTTGTCAAGAAACTCTAGTTTACAATAAACGTAACGATATAAAGACGTCAGCCTTGTTTTTTCGAAATTTAAAGGTTAGATCCATGTTTAAACTTATAAAGGAATCTTAAGACGTTTAGGCTTCTCAAACATAATTACGTGATTTTACCGCCATTTATACGTCATATATAAAGGCTACAATACCGTATGCCCAATTAATGACGTAATAATATTGTTACTGTTAACTAAAATGACTTAGCTATCGATAATTATTAATATACTCAATCAACACAAAGTTGATCAAACAAGACGTCAAAATTACGTCTTTTAGCTATGGAGGGATACAAAGACGTTTCAATACAAGGAAAGATTTAGTTAACTCACCCGAAAAATCGTATCGACTTTTCCATTTTAAATAACAAGAACGGAACTCCATAACTAACATAATAACCGGTCTAAATTCTCAATCAACTTATTAAATTTAAAATTCCTACGCCTAACGAGAGCTATAAGAGACTAGTTCTACAAATAATTAAACGTTAAAACCTGCCAAATGTATATCTGAAGGATACAATGTCTAATATTTAAAACCGCAAGATTACCTCCTTATCGCTTTGGATCACACCTTAGAGCAAGCATAAAGTTTACCACTAATCTTTGCTCGAAGATTAGTCTGTTAGATGTCTGCCGATATTTTGATTTGATATGCTTACAGAGTTTGTTATGGATTAAAGGTGACAAAGTAACTTCAGTCAGACGCATTTCGCGCTAATATTGTCGTTATATTTTCGTTTGCCAGTAATACCGAATGAGGTTAGGTTTTATCGTTCATAATCGCTGACGATAATCTTTAGAAATAAAAGCGAGATTTCCAAATGCATTAGTCGAGTTAAGACGACAGTTAATGCTTTTTATGATAGATGAGGTGTAAGATTGTCTACTGGGGATATATATGGAATGCTATTACTTAAGTGATTTGTCATATTATTGTAAATTTAGGAAGCAAAATTTTATATTGAAGGAAATATATTATATCGAATAAAAATAAAACGTGTTTCGGACGTCTCCTTTTAGATTATCGCAACTAAATGTAAACACCTCAACGTGACAGATACAGTGACTATAATATAGCTACGTAATACCAATTGCAAACAATCGACAATTGCCCTAACCCTAGATGATGTCAATATCCGGAAGCACCTATGCGATCATGACATCTCTCCTGCTAATATGCATCGTTAGTTTTCAACAATGATCTATAAATTATAACGACAAATATATAAATATAATACTGTTAAAATTTAGTCGAAATTAAGTATTTTTATGGTCTAATTGTTATGGAATAAATCATGAATAATGAAAAAAAAATCAACCGTGACAAAGGTGTTGTTTTTGGTAACCTTTTCAAGTATTTTTTCCTTGTTATGGACTTTTAGCATGCCAAAAATCAAAATTATCATAATTTGAAAAATGTCATTAAAGAAAGAAAAATTGGTGGCCAAAGTCATATAGTTTAAAAGTAAAGACCGGTATAGTAATAGGTAATTTTGTTTTTAAAAAATAGTTTAATAATTTTAGAGTCCATTAGTAGTAAAAACAACATGTGCAAGAAAATAACATTTTTTTATTGCTTAAACAAAAGTAGTTGATATTGGAAAATTTTACGTCACCTTTTTTATGGTATAGAAGAGAAACAAATTTCAGAAATTGGCTGTGACTAGAGCCACCCAAGTTTACGGTACCATCACTTCAGAGCTAGAAAGATGACAATGATTTGTAAGATCCAGCATTACTTGCTTACTTCCACCCTTACGCCGAATTTCGCCATTTCTTAACCTTGGTAGAAGCTTAGATAAAACTTCTTCTTCCTGACGTCAACTGAACGATGAAAAAGTTGCTAAATTAAATGGGAATTGATCTGAAGAAGTCTAGAATTTTCTTGGGGCTCTGCCAGTTCTACGTGCGCCTATTCGACTTAGTGGATCCTTTGCCGGACCACCCCCTCTCAGCTACACATGATGTGTTCCGTTATCTCGCTATGTTCCAAACAGAATCGGCATTTTTCTTTAGGTGGTACCTAAGAGAGCCGTGAAAAGTTAGTAAAACCGTGATGGTGCTGAGTTCTCTTTTATTGAGCTCCAGTACAAATTTAGCCCTGATGACTCAAAAAATACTTTTTTTGAGGGTCCTAGTTTTGGGGTTTTACGAGATCTTATTCACCTTCTCACTGTTGGAGATGACCTCTTATATAGCTTTTGATGAGACCACAAAATGGTTCTGGTCCTATAAATTGAAACAAGACCATCGGCAGTTTCGTTCCTCTCACACCTCCAGTGAACTGGTACCCACATCGATATGACTTCTTTGAGCCAGAGCATTAAGGCTGAGCAGATAGTCCCAGGTTAATTTAGATTTAAATTAATCTGAGAATAATTGATTGACATGTAATGATGACATTGTGATCACTCTCATCATTACAAGCAAAACTCAGGCTCATAAAATTGACAAGAAATTTGTATTCATTTAATAGGTATTGCGGTGATTTGTCTTCAATCGGAAATTTTGCTCTAAAATCATTGGAAGAACACACAACAATACTTTCTCCTGGTGTCACGTTTATTTGTGAGCTCTTTTTTCTTTCAAGTTTTTGTGTATTATCAAATCGCACCACACCAACGTTTTGCTCATATGCTCGGTATGGTAGGACTTGGTGGAGATTAAAGAGGAAAAATTCTGATTGCATTAAGTCCGGTTATCAAATTTTCTTCAATACAATTACAATGGACGACTCTCTCTCAAAGCTATCTTCTTCCCAAGCTTTTAAAACGACATCAGTAACCTTTTGGACCATTTTCTGAACAAGATCCAAATCTATCTTTACTTTTATACCTTTTTAGAGTCCTTCAACCTAATCTACTGAATCAGGCTTGTTATATTATGTTAATCTTGAAATGATTCTGTCTTATCGGTGCAGATAATTTTTGAGGGAGGGTGGAATCCCAATCCTCACATATTACAACGACTTTCAGTAAATATTTTTCTTCTAGCAGAACGAATTGGATGCGACGTCTAGTGTAATGACTTATCAAAGGAAATTTTTGATCTCCTGGAAGCTTCTCTTACACTTAATCCACCTTCAATAATGTTCGAACTACTAATTTTTTATCATTCTTATCTACTTTTCCATTAAATCCAACTTTATAATAAGAAGCCATGGAATGGTCAGAAAAAAAGGTCAGAAAAGTCATCACCGTCATTTTGATCAGGATATGTCACTTCTTCCAGCTATTGTCAAGTAGATAAATTGGTTTTTTGGAACTCTAGTTTTCCATTTACGCAATGAAATCAGAAATCAAGCGCCCTGATACAGAAGCAACAAAAAAACGTTTTTGTTTTTCCACAACGGAAAAGAGAGGGAAATCCTCAACTTTGTTCTTTATATAAAGAAGTGACTATTTTTCAATAAATGTGTGAGCACATTATTTATTCTGTTGGAATAGGTAAACTCTGGAGGCATCAGACCTGTCAAACTGTCATAATTATGACAATTTGCTTGTTTTATACAGGTTTTAGACGTCAAAACTACAGTTTATACAGCGTGTTCACGTCGATTGACTGGTCTGATGCCCCCATAGTTTACCTACTTGTTGGTCATTGTGCTATGAATTAATTATAAAAATCAACTGATGTTTTCATGGAAATTAGGTACAGTTACTACCCTAATCAGTAAATAGTCCGGATCATTGTTTTGTTTTGTTTTTCGTCGCCAGGAACATGTTGATCCCCCTCCTGGGTAGAGATAGCAGTCTAAACTTGCGTAACAAATGATTGTTGAATAAAACCGATTCTTTGTTACGACTCGTTGGTCTGGGCCACCATATCGAACACCAACTTAAATCAGCTAAAGATCCTACGAAATAAAACTTTAAGGATGTTGTGCAACGCAGCCTACTTCATCAGCAACGCTCAGCTGCGCAGAGACTTACAAATCCCATGCTTTCAAGACTACCTGACGACCATTGCAAAAACAATCTTGGAAAGAGCAAGACAAACAGCAAACCGCTTTCTTCTGAGAGTCGTAGAGCCCCAAGATCGTGGTAATCGATCTTGGGGCTCTTTCTACAGTAAGAGTTCGACACTCTATCGAAGTTGTTCAATAGCTAACTAACTATCCGAGTAGACGTTTCTTAAGCATCAAAGCACAATAAACCGACCCACAAGTTGAATTTTGTAGACACCATCACCATTCCACCCTCTCCACCAAAACCTCAGCAAACACTCCGGCTTGCTGAGACCCTCATTTTCTTGGACGATCACTGGCACAAACCCCCACAGGCAAGAAGAGCCTAACATTTTGATGTCAAGGGTCTAAAGGACTAAATTCGAACCTGTATGAGATAGAGGACCCAGGAAAGATTAATCTCTTTAACTAGGTTTAGGAGAGCATTTTGCTCACACAATGTGGTAGGTTGTCTCCACCTCCTCCTCATTGCATAGCCTACAAATAGGCTCATCCTTAAAGATACCAATTCTGTGTAGGTATTTTCTTAGACAGCCATGTGCTCATCACTGTTCTAAGCTGTATTCGGTTAAGTGCAAGTACATCTGATGTTAAATTCCTTGATTTTGTTGTGTTTGGCCAGGTTTCTTTGGTTTTCGAGAGTCCCAAGTTAGTTTCGAAACGTTATTTGGTAGGGCGTTGCTAACATCGTCTAGTTTCGAATCCCAGCTTTCTGTTTTACTTTCCCCAATTTTGACGCATCCCAAGCTAGGACGACCTTGAAGAGTTTGTCGAAGGAAAGTTTGGGGATGCTCATTTCAAAGATAAAGTTTGTGATTCGAACGAATTCTTTCAGATGTAGGTTGATTAAAAAATTATTTCAAAAAGTGACATATGTCAAAAAGTATGGACGTATAAGTTATTTTTGCAGAAACCTGTACACTCTAGAACATATTAATGAAGTTGGACTGAAAAAGTAATCAATATAATCATCACAATCTAAACAAAAAATCGTAAATTCTAATCGGTTTCAACAATACACGCATGCCAACTATAACAATGTTATTATTTGTTAAGAAAAAAATAAATTATATACATAATTAACTCTTAAATAATCAGGTGGAAGGTGTCCTTGATTACGCCGCTACTTTAACCGTAACCTTGAATCGTTGTGAACCGTTTTTCTAACCCGGTTGCATAACACAAACATTTAGAACAAAGCGAAGGTAACAACGAAATACCGGATTTGTTTTGCTTTTGGAATATTGCACAGGGGTATTCGAACTTTATTCGTCATATTCAATTAAAAAGCCAAGCCTTTGCGGTTAAATTTTGCAAAAAATTAATGCTGTGGCGAATTATGTTGTCGATACATATACAGGGTGAAACAAAAAGCATCCCACAGATATTCAATTTCAAATCAAATCACTCCCTTAATTACGTAGGAGATGACAGCACGTCAACGACTTCAAACAATGTTATACTAAGATAACAAACCTTTAGATACATTTACAATGCGTTATAGGTCCTTTTATACTATCTCGTTTTTGTTGCAGAGGGACAAATCACCCGGACTTAACACACAAACTCTCGACTGAACGAGGATAAACTAAACGTCAATACGATAGTATTTAGTAGACACGTGACCGGGCTGTCGGTCGAAAATTACACAGTCGTATTGTGAACGAGAGAGGCCTTAGGCCCCTGCGAAATAGGGATTTCCAGCAACAGATACATAATACAGATTGTGTATGCGTGACCGTAGATTTAATTCGGAGATTTTCCTAGCGATGAATGGCCGATGAGCTTCTCAAGGGTTTCCAAAAGGATAGGGCGTCGAGTTATAATAGTTGATTATATAGACAAGGAGGTAAAATGTTGTTTTGGATCTTGTTTATTTAGACATCTTATTATATATATTTCCAAGGTGAAACTCATTCGTCAAATCCGCCCTGACGTTTCCATTAAAAAGGACGAAACATTAAAAACGCGTCTATATATATTATGTGTGTCAGCGCAAGACTATAGACCATCGAACAATTACCATATTACGCAAGCCACCGTTACGAATCGATCCGAAAGTCCATCATCTAATAATACATTTCCAGAGCCCTTAAGTAATTACTATCGCCACCCCCTCCCTCCCTCCCTAACGTTTTCAGGGGGGACTTTAATAGCGGACGAGTGTTTTTTCAGGTTATGTAATAATTTTAAGTATTCGATGGAGTCACGCGAGATGTCGTTTGTGCGTTTTTTAGTGTGTACATGTATGTATTGATGATTGTTGTTGACTATTGCATCTATAATTCTCGGTTTCAATTAATTCAATATGCCCAAACGACTGATTAATAATAATAATAATGTCATGGTAGATTTGATATGGTGTAATAGTAATATAACTTGATCAATATACCGTTAAGAGATATCTCCAATTAGTCGAATAATTAAGAATAAAATGAATAAATCGGTGAAACATAATTGTCTCTCTTTAATTATGAAAATCAACTGTATACAGAGTGTATTCGAGAGAATTAACAGCGCGGAAAATAACCCCAAACTCTAAGAATTGTGGATTTTCCAGTCAATTTCTATTTCAAGTTATTGGGCAATACATCAATTTACTCCATCGGATGTTACTCCAGAAAAGTATACCTCAAGGATGTCCAAACCGTTTCTCGTTAGTGCTAATTCCACTAACAAAAAACGGTCTGTGTTTAAGACGGTCATCTGTCTGTCAGAAAATTTAAATATTTTTGACAGCGACTCTATCAACTGTCAACGTATTCCCTAGAACTGTCAAGTTGTAAACACAATATTTTCTTTTCTGATTAGCAGCTGTAGAATGATAGGAACACTGAGTGTTTTACAATGTTGTGTCGAATTGTAAAAATTGTTTTAATTTTCTACAGTTTCAACACTAATTTGACCAATTTGACAGATAATACTTGTAAGAAACTGTTATGAATTGAGCTTGCGTAATAAATCATTCCATTAGCTTTTCTAAAGTGCAAAGTGCTTCGCTTTGTAAAAAAAAACGTATATAGAGATCGTATTTAACTATTCACTATATAAACAGTAATCGACACGATTTAATTTAATATAAAAGAACCAACTTTTTCAGTAAGTTTAACTGGTTTTCCAGGCAGAGCGAACCTTCGAATAAATGTGGTAAAATCGGTAGAGACATAAAACAAAAAGAAATGGTGAATGATAGAAATTTAAAAAAATCATACGAATAAATGACAGATTGTTACAGGCTATGCAGTGACATTTTAATTGCAGTTAGAGTTTAGCTATCTAGATTTATTAGCTACGTCCTGTTTAACTCTTTTGTATCTGCCTTTTTACTATTTAGAAACGTATCTTAATTCATCTCATTAGATGATAGCAAGAATTTGAACGCAAAGAAAAGATATCAGAATCAAAATTGATAAGAAAAATATCATAACCAAAATTTTTACTACAATAGGCTGTAGTAAACAATGTCACAACATGGTCACAACAAAGCTTAGAGTTGTTTTAACGTTTCTATAAAAGCCGCTTTTTCATTACATATAGCAAGAGTTTCAAATTGAAAAACTTAAATAATTATGAAATTAAATAATTACGAGTTACCATTTCTTGTTGGGTTCAAAGCCATTTGAACACAATTTACACACTGAAAACTACACCGCGAGAGTTGCAGTGGTAGCCAGACAAGCAATACAGCTTACGGAGTCACTGCAACTAAGCACCCACCACACATTAAAGAAAAACAATCGAATCAAAAATTGTCTGGAAAAGGAAGAATCTAAAGCAAGTCTGGATGTATGGAGTGGGAAAGGCAATAATTTCTGATGTCAAAAACAAACGGCAATCTATACCAAATTATCTAAAAAAAGTGGATTCAAATAGCGGGCCAAAAAATAGACTGCACGAACCTATTCTGGCCCACTCATACGTGAAAAGGCCCCGCAATTAAATCCAAATTGGGGTTGACAAATTTTAAAATAGGACGCGGCATTAGGGAGCTTCAAATTGAAGGAGGAATTGCATCAGGAGCATTTAAAATTAAATTCAACGAGATTGTAAGAACTCAAAAATATTCAAGGGATGATATTTATAACGCACATGAAACAAGCGTTAATTGGCATGCGCTACCAACCAAATCTCTCGCATTTTAGCGTGAAAGAAAAGCTCCTGGGTATAAAGTAATTAAAGACAGAATTACGACCATGGTTTGTTCCAATGCAAGTGGCATTCACTTGCTGGTGATAGGCTAAAGCAAGAATCCGCGTTGCTTCAAAACATCGCATGTCTTCTTGTCACCTATAAAAGACTTAAAAGTGCCTGGTATGGAATCTGAAGTTTTCTTGGAATGGTTTTCTAAGATTTTCATCCCCGAAGTAAAAAAGAAACGCAAGGAGAAAGAGAGAAAGGTAGGACAGGTACTGTTGCTCATTGATAATACACCAACACATCCCGGGTGAGACCGTTTAAATATAATTGACAAAGATTTGAAGCTGAGGTTTTTTCCATCTAATATAACAGCTTTTTTGTAGCCGATGGATCATGGAATCGAAATTTTTCGATGTTGTGCAACGTGCCTTATTTCATCAGCAACGCTCAGCTGCGCCGAAACTTATAAATTCCAAACCTTCAAGACTACCTGAAGACCTTCAAAACTACCATGGGAAGAGCAAGATAAACTGCAAACCCTTTGCCGTGGAAAGAGCAAGATAAACTTTGGCAAACTTGTTCAATTCTTCCCAGTAGACTTAACCATCGAGGCACAATAAACCGATCCACAAGATGAATTTTCTATTCACCATCAAAATTCCACCCCCCCTCCCTCACGCCTCCAACAAAACTCCAGCAAACACTCCGGCTTTCTGAGACGTTCATTTTCTTGAACGATCATTGGTACAAACCCCCACAGGCAAGAAAAACCTGACACATAATGTAAAGGATCTCAAGGACTGAATCCGACTCAGTATGAGATAGCGGACTCAGCAAAGTGTCCTGTTAACAAACTCATCACTGCTCTAAACTGTATTCGGTTGAGAATCAGCAGATCTGCTGTTGAATCGCTGCCTCTGCTAATCCGTTTGCTGTGTATCTGTCCTTCGAATTTGTTCCAGTGTACCTGGTGTGCTAACGACCTTGAAGGGTTGTCGAAGGAAAGTTGTCCCAAACTTTTCTTCGACAACCCAACAGATAGGGTTTATGATTTCGGTCTCTATTCTGGCATGCCCAGACGAATTCTTTCAGGTGTAGGTTGATTGTTTTCTAAGCCTCTCATCCCCGAAGTAAAAAAAAAATACAGGGAGAAAGAGAGGAAGGTTTTTCCATCTAATGCAACAGCTCTTTTGCAGCCGATGGATTAGCGAATCATTGTTAAATGTAAAATAAAAAAGCTGCATCGAAAGCAACTGTTGCAACGCTTGCTTATTGCTGAACGGGATGAAGACAGCATGATCGCTTTTTCGAAACAGTTGTCATATGTTGGCGGACTCATGGAGCAGTTTGACTACAGCTAACTTAAAAAAATGGATTGAATAAACTATGGGAAGGACCTGACGAAGAAAATGGGAGTATTTAGATGGATAATCTATCAACACACATCCTAGCAACCTCTCAAACAATATCCGGATTCGAAGAATGTGACGAACAAAATGTTAATGAATTGCATGAATGGACATCAAACTTATAAAGACACTGATGATGATCCAGACCCTTCACATTTAGAGGCATTTAACTCGTTGGAAACTGCGATGAAATGGTTCCATAAACAGTTCGACTCTAGCTCATTGTCAGCGCAATTGTTAGTAGATACTGAAACAAATCCGGGATCTCGTAGCGAAGAAAAAGGTTGCAACAACAGTTCAGAAGAAGATTTCCGATTATTTTAGCTGTGTACCCGGTGCCCAGTTTCAACGTGGATCTTAGATATCTGTCACGTTTGTGAAAATAGAGAAAAAGTTGTAAAGAGAAGTTATCCCAATTTATGTTTTGCATAAATTAAAAATATTTTTAACTATACAGGATGTCTCAAAACTAGGTAAACACATACTCGCTCCGTTATTTTAAATAGGCCACTCTATATATTTTAGCATTTTTGAATAGTACGTTGAAAAAGATTTCCATTTTATACAGGATGTTCATGAATATGTGGGCAATATCCCGGATACATAAAGTTTACGTAAAAATAACATAATAACAACATAATATTTTACATAAACTTTATGTACCCGAGATATTTCCCACATATTCATGGATACCCTGTATAAACTACCTTAGCCGTATTCCTAATAGTTATGGAGATATTTTACGTTTTTGTAAAAACTATCCCGATATTTCATAGTTTTTACGCAAGCTACAAAAATGTTGTCTCTAATTTCGAGGTAACCTTGAAAATATTTCAAAAACGAAAGAATATGCATGTATAATGTTCACCAATCATTAAAAACAAAAAGAAATTATAATAAATGTAAAAAAAATCATGCCGTTTTCTCTTACGGAAATGTTAATTTTTCTTTGAAAATTGACCAACTCTCCTCGACATTTCGGGAGTTATTGATGTAAAAGCTTATGCAATTCTTTCTCACATATTTTCTTCAGTCGTCGGTGGCCTTCGGTGTACTAACTCTTTAATGTATCCCCATAAGAAGAAATCACATTTCTTTAAGTTTGGTGATCTAGTTGGCCATTCTATTACACCTCCCTGACCAGGCCGATAGTCCTCCGTAAGGTGGCCTAGGCCCCGTGGGGTTAAATGTGAGGTAGGAGTCGCTAAAGCGTCTCCAGCGGTGACCCGTCCAACGTTGACAAGGGAACTTGTCCAATATGGGTGGCACGGGGGAGAAGAGCCCACCGGCTCGCCGGTCCTCTCCGCGAGGTGTCGGTCTCGTGCGGGCAGTGAGATAGTGGGTGACAGTTTCAAGGCACATAACTTGTTATGTGCAGTGTGGCCAGAAAATTTCAGGATATGGGCTAACGCCAAGGCGCCTGCGGCTCACCACCTAAGCCATTTTCAAATCGATACCTCCCTAACCAATGTATCTCTCCTCGAAGAGGTTATTCAATGTTGCTCTTATATTTCGTAACTTATGGGCAGGAGCTCCACCATGAAGAAACCACATCTTCCTTCTATCGCCTTTGCTTTCTTCTTTCGCCTTTCTTCTGCCGTCGGGCTGGTGGCTTAGTGGCTTGCACACTTGCCTCGCAGTCCGGCAGTACCGGGTTCGAACCCCGGTGCTTCCTTTCTGAGTTTGGTTTTCTGTTGTTTTCCAAATTCCACGGCAACTGCGGAAAGGTAACATCTTAAGTCGGTCTACAGCCGCAGGCGTAATAATAACTCATGGCCAGCTGATGCCCCCTGTAATTGGCGCAAGCTGTTGGGGGATGCTAAGGCATGGATTATTAAATAACTAAATAACTCCTGTAGAAATTACTATAATTCTGACATATTAGATACTATTTCCTCAAGTTGGCTATCCATTCCTACAAAGTAAAATATCGTTTTCTTTCTTCATTCTGGTCTGGTTTTGTCAAAAATTAGATCACTCAGGTCACTCTAAAGTCTAAAGTATACCCTAAATGAGAGATGCGAAAATGCACGTCTTTCATTTAATTTATAATTACTTCCTGGGAAGACGAAAAAAAAACAAAAAATAAAAAAATATAACCAACACAAGCAGAGATCCCATCCATTTCCCGGATACCCCGCATAACAGTGTAGATTTTATAGTATTCGGTCGGAAGACTTCTTCGGTGTAAAACGTTTTCGCCTTGCACGCGACCCTCCCGTACAACTTTCTGATTACATCGAGAGGGACCGTATACTACCAACCTAGCAGTTGATAGTACATATCGCCCATGGTCGTTCGCTACGAGGGGGATAAACGCATTATTCACTATATAAACAGTAATCGACACGATTTAATCTAATATAAAAGAACCAACTTTTTCAAAGTTTAACTGGTTTTCCAGGCAGAGCGAACCTTCGAATAAATGTGGTAAAATCGGTAGAGACATAAAACAAAAAGAAATGGTGAATGATAGAAATTTAAAAAAGTCATACGAATAAATGACAGATTGTTACAGGCTATGCAGTGACATTTTAATTGCAGTTAGAGTTTACTATCTAGATTTATTAGCTACGTCCTGTTTAACTCTTTTTTGTATCTGCCTTTTTACTATTTAGAAACGTATCTTAATTCATCTCATTAGATGATAGCAAGAATTTGAACGCAAAGAAAAGATATCAGAATCAAAATTGATAAGAAAAATATCATAACCAAAATTTCTTTACTACAATAGGCTGTAGTAAACAATGTCACAACATGGTCACAACAAAGCTTAGAGTTGTTTTAACGTTTCTATAAAAGCCGCTTTTTCATTACATATAGCAAGAGTTTCAAATTGAAAAACTTAAATAATTATGAAATTAAATAACTACGAGTTACCATTTCTTGTTGGGTTCAAAGCCATTTGAACACAATTTACACACTGAAAACTACACCGCGAGAGTTGCAGTGGTAGCCAGACAAGCAATACAGCTTACGGAGTCACTGCAACTAAGCACCCACCACACATTAAAGAAAAACAATCGAATTAAAAATTGTCTGGAAAAGGAAGAATCTAAAGCAAGTCTGGATGTATGGAGTGGGAAAGGCAATAATTCCTGATGTCAAAAACAAACGGCAATCTATACCAAATTATCTAAAAAAAGTGGATTCAAATAGTGGGCCAAAAAATAGACTGCACAAACCTATTCTGGCCCACTCATACGTGAAAAGGCCCCGCAATTAAATCCAAATTGGGGTTGACAAATTTTAAAATAGGACGCGGCATTAGGGAGCTTCAAATTGAAGGAGGAAATTGCATCAGGAGCATTTAAAATTAAATTCAACGAGATTGTAAGAACTCAAAAATATTCAAGGGATGATATTTATAACGCACATGAAACAAGCGTTAATTGGCATGCGCTACCAACCAAATCTCTCGCATTTTAGCGTGAAAGAAAAGCTCCTGGGTATAAAGTAATTAAAGACAGAATTACGACCATGGTTTGTTCCAATGCAAGTGGCATTCCTTGCTGGTGATAGGCTAAAGCAAGAATCCGCGTTGCTTCAAAACATCGCATGTCTTCTTGTCACCTATAAAAGACTTAAAAGTGCCTGGTATGGAATCTAAAGTTTTCTTGGAATGGTTTTCTAAGATGTTCATCCCCGAAGTAAAAAAGAAACGCAAGGAGAAAGAGAGAAAGGTAGGACAGGTACTGTTGCTCATTGATAATACACCAACACATCCCGGGTGAGACCGTTTAAATATAATTGACAAAGATTTGGAGCTGAGGTTTTTTCCATCTAATATAACAGCTTTTTTGTAGCCGATGGATCAGGGAATCGAAATTGTTCGATGTTGTGCAACGTGCCTTACTTCATCAGCAACGCTCAGCTGCGCAGAAACTTACAAATCCCAAGCCTTCAAGACTACCTGAAGACCAGTGCGAAAACGGCCGTGGAAAGAGCAAGATAAACTGCAAACTTCTTCTTTCTTAACCATAGAAGCACAATAAACCGATCCATAAGATGAATTTTCTAGTCACCATCAAAATTCCACCCCCCCCCCCTCGCCCCTCCAACAAAACTCCAGCAAACACTCCGGCTTTCTGAGACGTTCATTTTCTTGAACGATCATTGGTACAAACCCCCACAGGCAAGAAAAACCTGACACATAATGTAAAGGATCTCAAGGACTGAATCCGACTCAGTATGAGACAGCGGACTCAGCAAAGTGTCCTGTTAACAAACTCATCACTGTTCTAAACTGTATTCGGTTGAGAATCAGCAGATCTGCTGTTGAATCGCTGCCTCTGCTAATCCGTTTGCTGTGTATCTGTCCTTCGAATTTGTTCCAGTGTACCTGGTGTGCTAACGACCTTGAAGGGTTGTCGAAGGAAAGTTGTCCCAAACTTTTCTTCGACAACCCAACAGATAGGGTTTATGATTTCGGTCTCTATTCTGGCATGCCCAGACGAATTCTTTCAGGTGTAGGTTGATTGTTTTCTAAGCCTCTCATCCCCGAAGTAGAAAAAAATACAGGGAGAAAGAGAGGAAGGTTTTTCCATCTAATGTAACAGCTCTTTTGCAGCCGATGGATCAGCGAATCATTGTTAAATGTAAAATAAAAAAGCTGCATCGAAAGCAACTGTTGCAACGCTTGCTTATTGCTGAACGGGATGAAGACAGCATGATCGCTTTTTCGAAACAGTTGTCATATGTTGGCGGACTCATGGAGCAGTTTGACTACAGCTAACTTAAAAAAATGGATTGAATAAACTATGGTAAGGAGCTGACGAAGAAAATGGGAGTATTTAGATGGATAATCTATCAACACACATCCTAGCAACCTCTCAAACAATATCCGGATTCGAAGAATGTGACGAACAAAATGTTAATGAATTGCATGAATGGACATCAAACTTATAAAGACACTGATGATGATCCAGACCCTTCACATTTAGAGGCATTTAACCGTTGGAAACTGCGATGAAATGGTTCCATAAACAGTTCGACTCTAGCTCATTGTCAGCGCAATTGTTAGTAGATACTGAAACAAATCCGGATCTCGTAGCGAAGAAAAAGGTTGCAACAACAGTTCAGAAGAAGATTTCCGATTATTTTAGCTGTGTACCCGGTGCCCAGTTTCAACGTGGATCTTAGATATCTGTCACGTTTGTGAAAATAGAGAAAAAGTTGTAAAGAGAAGTTATCCCAATTTATGTTTTGCATAAATTAAAAATATTTTTAACTATACAGGATGTCTCAAAAACTAGGTAAACACATACTCGCTCCGTTATTTTAAATAGGCCACTCTATATATTTTAGCATTTTTGAATAGTACGTTGAAAAAGATTTCCATTTTATACAGGATGTTCATGAATATGTGGCAATATCCCGGATACATAAAGTTTACGTAAAAATAACATAATAACAACATAATATTTTACATAAACTTTATGTACCCGAGATATTTCCCACATATTCATGGATACCCTGTATAAACTACCTTAGCTGTATTCCTAATAGTTATGGAGATATTTTACGTTTTTGTAAAAACTATCCCGATATTTCATAGTTTTTACGCAAGCTACAAAAATGTTGTCTCCAATTTCGAGGTAACCTTGAAAATATTTCAAAAACGAAAGAATATGCATGTATAATGTTCACCAATCATTAAAAACAAAAAGAAATTATAATAAATGTAAAAAAAATCATGCCGTTTTCTCTTACGGAAATGTTAATTTTTCTTTGAAAATTGACCAACTCTCCTCGACATTTCGGGAGTTATTGATGTAAAAGCTTATGCAATTCTTTCTCACATATTTTCTTCAGTCGTCGGTGGCCTTCGGTGTACTAACTCTTTAATGTATCCCCATAAGAAGAAATCACATTTCTTTAAGTTTGGTGATCTAGTTGGCCATTCTATTACACCTCCTGACCAGGCCGATAGTCCTCCGTAAGGTGGCCTAGGCCCCGTGGGGTTAAATGTGAGGTAGGAGTCGCTAAAGCGTCTCCAGCGGTGACCCGTCCAACGTTGACAAGGGAACTTGTCCAATATGGGTGGCACGGGGGAGAAGAGCCCACCGGCTCGCCGGTCCTCTCCGCGAGGTGTCGGTCTCGTGCGGGCAGTGAGATAGTGGGTGACAGTTTCAAGGCACATAACTTGTTATGTGCAGTGTGGCCAGAAAATTTCAGGATATGGGCTAACGCCAAGGCGCCTGCGGCTCACCACCTAAGCCATTTTCAAATCGATACCTCCCTAACCAATGTATCTCTCCTCGAAGAGGTTATTCAATGTTGCTCTTATATTTCGTAACTTATGGGCAGGAGCTCCACCATGAAGAAACCACATCTTCCTTTGCACTTCTATCGCCTTTGCCTTTCTTCTTTCGCCTTTGCACTTCTACCGTCGGGCTGGTGGCTTAGTGGCTTGCACACTTGCCTCGCAGTCCGGCAGTACCGGGTTCGAACCCCGGTGCTTCCTTTCTGAGTTTGGTTTTCTGTTGTTTTCCAAATTCCACGGCAACTGCGGAAAGGTAACATCTTAAGTCGGTCTACAGCCGCAGGCGTAATAATAACTCATGGCCAGCCGATGCCCCCTGTAATTGGCGCAAGCTGTTGGGGGATGCTAAGGCATGGATTATTAAATAACTAAATAACTCCTGTAGAAATTACTATAATTCTGACATATTAGATACTATTTCCTCAAGTTGGCTATCCATTCCTACAAAGTAAAATATCGTTTTCTTTCTTCATTCTGGTCTGGTTTTGTCAAAAATTAGATCACTCAGGTCACTCTAAAGTCTAAAGTATACCCTAAATGAGAGATGCGAAAATGCACGTCTTTCATTTAATTTATAATTACTTCCTGGGAAGACGAAAAAAAAAACAAAAAATAAAAAAAATATAACCAACACAAGCAGAGATCCCATCCATTTCCCGGATACCCCGCATAACAGTGTAGATTTTATAGTATTCGGTCGGAAGACTTCTTCGGTGTAAAACGTTTTCGCCTTGCACGCGACCCTCCTGTACAACTTTCTGATTACATCGAGAGGGACCGTATACTACCAACCTAGCAGTTGATAGTACATATCGCCCATGGTCGTTCGCTACGAGGGGGATAAA
>CM043017.1:6694361-6868875 GCA_023690525.1 Holotrichia oblita
CTTGATTGGTGACCATATTATCTGTGACGGGTCCAAGGATATCGTTGATAATCATTGGCAAGAAGAATTTATCGTAAGCGATGTCATTGGGTGTGAAGTGCATGTATAGTTCTTTGGAGGAACGCTTCTCCAACACGAACTCGGTCAAGGGCGGTGACCACCAGTACATATTCTCTTCCGTGATGGTGTATTCGTCGTACATCGACATGTCGAATTTTATAAAAGTCCTCGTGTCACTCTTGTTACTCACGACGAATCTGATTGTATCAATACTACTCGATGGTATTTTGTTGAACTCTAGCAGTTTAGGGATTATGTCCACATCTGGATAGACTACATTCCCCATCACTTGCAATACTATGATCTCCGAATCTTTAACGTTGAATCTCAGCATTTCCGAAAACTTCAAGCATGTGGTCATCTTTAAGGTTACGGTAATCACGACGTGACTGTTGCCGTAAATGATGCCCTTCGTGGGAACGACTTGTAGATAATTTGAGTGTTTCACATCGATTAGGGAGAAAGATTTTGAATGCATGGAATCGTTCTTGATATAGGTCGTCTTCGTAACTGGCACGTTAAGTTGTACGTTCTTGAATTCAAGGTTTGCATTGACGAAGTACTGTTTTACGCTCTCAGATTTGACGACAAATCTAATCTGTTGCGTGGGAGTCTGTGGAGCAATAAGATATTAGTACAACGCATTTTTTTATTTGACACGTTGAATAGAAACCTCACTAGCTAGCAGCTCGACGTCTACTATAGAGGGACCTGGACGATTGGCCAAATATATAATTTCACACCACATCTTGCAGTTGGCTTTAATCAATCCCTCTGTCGGCATTATTTGGAAGTTTTGACATTCTATTTCCCATTTGAAACAGGTATCTTTGTTTAGCGGATTCGTGATCTCAATGTAGCGGATGTATCCATCATAAAATTCAACGACATCAAGATCTGTCGTCAAATAAGGCCGATGGACGTCAGCTTCAACGTTGATAACGAAAATAGAGCATTCGTTTATTATTAAATCCACGCGAGTTGTGTAGAATCCACTTTGCGCTGAGATGTAAGTCAGAGTTAAGTAACACTCACTGTACGGCAGTATAATTTGTCTGTTTCCGCCCGGTATTTCAACGCAGCTTTTTTCAGGTCTGAAATAGACTCGTATCGCGAATGGATTGCCGTTTCTGATGAATACATTAAAGTCGCTTCTGCTATGCACTGCTACCTGAGGAAATAAACATTTATGATTGTGTGTCATCCAATGTCTAAACAAGTCTTCTTACCTTGCCTACATCGACTATCAATGGATCGATTGCAATGTTATATAGTTCGGTAGGCCTCAGAGGTATGAACTGCGATGTGGCTGCTAGAGTGGGTAGCAGCAGACTTGCCTTTGGAAGACGTATATCTTTGCAAAAGATTTTGTCGGTCTCCGTCAAACCATATTCGAACGGTGATGTTTTAGGGATCTCGATCAAAGAGCGTAATCTCTGTGCTTCTTTTCTGGTATAATTCGTGTAATAGTTGACGGTATCCAGTTTCTTTTTCTTCTCCACAACTGTCATCTCGTAGTCCGTATCCACAGGGGCAATATATCGTGGCGCTTTGGTGAAGATGGTTTTAACCCTGTGAAATGGTAGATTTAACCAAACCTTGAATTTAAACTGAATTAAACTTATTAGGTACTAACATTTGATTCCTTCTCCATGGTCTTAGAGATTTTTGCAAATCATTTGGAAATGCGATCAGATCATTGCTATTCGAATTATCTGCTTTTATCAAGGCAGCTCTTGGTTTTACCACTTTCGATTTAAATTTAACCTTGTGACAAAACTTGCCAGCCTCCCTTATATAATTGGGCGTGATGCCTGTATTGATTTCGGGTAAGGGCAATGTTTTCTCGGCTTTGGTGTGATAAACCAGTGGTACCAGAATTTTCCCAAGCAGTTCATAATTGTCGTTGTCGGTTTTGGGCACATTATGGTATTTTAAATCGAATCTAATCGTAGTGCTGACAGATTCTATATTCCGAGTAGTGAGGGAGACTGCGACTTGGATACTTTTGGTTGGAGGTACCAGGACTTTATAATTATCCACTTCGACGTACGGTGATTTCTTGTACCAGACGATGATGGGTAACGTTGTGCAGCGATTGATGAATTCTAAAACTCTAGTCTCTGGCTGGCCAATCGTTAAGCTCTCAGTAAAGTGGAGCGCATCTGGTACAACTTGCACCGATGGCAACTCGGCTATAGCATGTAAATAGACTATTTGGTAGTCGTCTTTTGGCAATTGAATGGTGAATTCTGACAATAAGGAGGCTGAACTCACTGTTAGCGGCATATCAAGTTTTTGTTTACTGGCTGTAACAGATAGAATTATGAATACGATTAGCAAATATTGATTGTTGTGTTTGATCGTTTGGTCGCACGTGAATAACTCACGATCTAGCAACATAGAAGGATTCCAAGAATAATCTATACTATCACTGGTTTCTTCGCTGAGGAATAGCCCATCTGTATAAGTGGTCGGTGTCAGGTACTTCCATTTCAATCGGTGTATATGTAACGTGCATATATGGAACGATTTCAATCGCTCGTTAGGTTTTGGTCGAATTGGTTTAAAGCTAAAATAAAAAAATTGATTTTCCGTAATTGGAAGTATAAAGGAGTTGAATTACATGAAGTTAAACGGCCTCAATTCTTTTGATTGGAATACTCCTTCTTGCGGACTAACGCTGAAATGTCTAAATTCGTCGTCCTTTTGCTGGCACTGCGCGAAATCCTGCAAAACACCAACCCAGTATATACAGTGCTCCCATAAAGTAAAGCATAAATTAATTATTAGCTAAATAAACACTAATATTAGAAATTTCCGAAACAGGTCGATTTTTGATTTTAATTTACTTTTTTTTTCAAATTATAATCTAATATACAGGGTGATCCACCTTCGTGTGATGATCTTAGCAGACCTAGATATTATTTTCGATCTTAGAGCCCTTGTATGCGCCCGCGCACTTGCAGATCCCCTTGCAATCCTGTATCTAATTTCTTCTTCAGTTCCACCTTTCTCACTTATTACAGATCCCAAATAAATAAAGCTGGGGACTTTTCTATTTCAACCTTCTTTGACCTCCGATCTTCTTCCAAAATTAACTTTACTTTACGCCCTCTTTTTTATTAGTTCCACATATTTAGATTTTTCATAATTTATGTTCAAACCTACGAGGGAGCGTTTTTATATTCGCGGAATGGGGGATAAGGGGTGGAAATAAAAAAACCAAATTATTTTTCTTTTTCAATATATTTACCTGCAAGACGGATACATTTTTCACATCTTTCAATTAATTTATTTATACCCTCATAAAAAAATGATTTCTCTTTATCTACAATATACGCCGAAACTGCCTCTTTGACTTCATCATCGGCAGTAAATTTTTTACCCCGCAGCTCTTTTTTCATTTTCGGAAACAGGTAATAATCACTCGGGGCCAGGTCTGGGCTGTAGGGTGGGTGATTCACAATTTCGAAGCCCACATTATGCAGGGCAGCTAACGCAACGCGGCTCTTGTGGACGGGAGCGTTATCGTGCAAAAGCAGCACACCTTTCGTCAATTTTCCCCGTCTTTTCTCTTTAATGGCTGCTTTTAGTCGCTCTAATATTGAAGCGTAATATTCTCCGGTTATAGAAACACCTTTATCTTTATAATCAATCAACAATATTCCTTCCGAGTCCCAAAATACCGTTGCCATGAGTTTCCCAGCTGATTGTGACACTTTAAATTTCTTGGGAGGTGCTGTGCCCTTTTTATGCCACTGCATGGAGTCTTGTTTGGACTCAGGTTCATAATAATGAACCCAGCATAATTAAAAAAAATTTATATATATATAAACCAGCGACGACAACGACTGCAATTGCTATTAAGTTGAAACTACATGCTGTCGTCGCTGGTTTATATATATATAAAAATTTTTTAATTATGCTGCTGCTGTCACTGCTGGGATAAAAAGAAAGATCTTTCTTTTTACGACAAGCTCCCAGTTCGAGGGTGGTTGGAAATGCTGCCGGAAATATAATTTCTTATATAGTACGTTAAACTTGTTGATGGTCACTGGTCGCGGATATTTTTCTCACGATGCATCGCGTCGCTGTTTAAATCATCTAAACTTACTTCCATCTTTCTGGGGGTATAAAATAGTCTACTCAGGTGCTATAAAGCCATAGCATTCCGTTACAATGGCGTATTCAAGATTAGCTAGTGAAGCTGCAGCAGGTTTTCCCAGTTTTCAGAATTTGACGGAAGATAAATGTCTCGAAGAGCGTATGCATTGGCATTGCAAAATTGAAGAATACGCGATTATTTACGTAGGGTCATTAAATCATAGTGATTTGCCAACTTCAATACCACCACCGCCTACTTGTCTCAACCCAGCTGAAATAGTAGATTGGGAATATTCGACCACGGTAAAAGTTTGTTTAAATTGTATTAGGGTTGTTTATCCTCTAGATGTATTAGGTAAGTTAATTTTATGTAAGTAATATTTTAATTAATAATACATTTTTTTTAGATCGTGTATACAAACATTGTCTTGTTTATTTTTCGCACGAGGACGAAATCATTAATAAGATTGCTTTTCGTGAACAATGTGTTAATTGTCAAGACGATATAATAAAATTTAAAAAAATTCGTCATTGTCAAGATTATCTAATTCTTTATAATATAAGACGATTAGAAAATAAGTTAGAAACTTTACAATTATCTGACTTATAATATATTTTTTTTAAATGGATGCTTATAATTTAAAACATATATTAGAAATTTTCGAAGAAATATGGACAACTCCGACACAGTTTCTAGAAATATTGATGAAATTTTCAAAGAACTTGATAATGGAATTTGGACACCAGATATTACCATTACTGAAATTAATGAAGAAACTTCTGACCAGCGAATTATCGAACCCCGACGAAATCCATTCGTGGAAACCATACTACGAACACATCTCCGCAGAAGAATATGTCACGACATCCTTCCCGTCAACGATCGTAATGAAGCTGATCAATTTGTTACAACAATGCGTTCAAGAAGATATTACGGACAACTCCTCATCATCTCATATCATGAACCCGCAACCGAATGGAAACACATCCACGTCGTCCACGACTGCGGATGGACTGCAGGTACTTGCAGATGTAGCACTTTCGCAGGATATACTTTCAATCGACGACGACGAGCTATCTGGACAGGAGGAATCGGTAGAGGTAAGTAATTGTTATTTTTGGCATATGTATATGTATTTATGTACATAATATATGTGACTAAAAATTCTAATTACTTTCAGATTATTTCCGATCTCTCGGAATATATATGTTCCTATCTCCCCGACAGTGTCTCTACTATCTCGTCGCCGGCGCCCGACGGCAAATACCTAGTGCAGCTGAAATTAATTCCGAGGGGTGTTCTATTACAAAAAGTGGTGATGACGTCATTACACGAAGGTGGATCACCCTGTATATTAGATTATAATTTGAAAAAACAGTAAATTAATCTCAAAAATTGACCTGTTTCGGCATTTTATGCGTTACTTTATGGACGCATTGTATATTTTAAAAAGAAGTCTGATGATATCGTTCAAGCTATAGCCATACCATAACGTTATCTCGAATTTCGCCAATGATACAGAAAGCTGTTTGAAAAGCGCTGTAGTTCCTGATGAGAAGTTTTTGCGTTGATTGGAGTCCAATGTATGTCGTTGGAAAGTCAATAATAGTAAACGAGTTGGACAAGGGATGGTCTACAATTTCAAAGGTAGGTTTAATCGCCGTGAGCGTGACTGGAACAATGTGTGGTCTGTCGCATTTGATCCATAACCAGTCGGTTATTTCGCCTTCCTTGTTGCTCACCATTTTTATATCGATTTTGGCAGAACATCTTGGCTAGGATTAGAAATGCATATTTTTAAATGGAAGACCACCTTTAAAAAAGTAAATGAAAACGAAAAAGGTACAACTTCCACTTCAGATCTTCGCTGAGGAGCATAAAAAAATGTTAAGGTTTATCTTACCTGGACGTAACCCCTACGCGGATCAGCTATAAGCTTACAATCTGCATTAGATTTTGTGTCAACGAAAAATCGAGCCATCTTGCTACCGGTGTTCTTGATCTCCAGGATTTTCGAAGCTGTCGTTACGTGAAGGTCAACGAGGCCTAAGTGGATGGTTTTAGGTGAAATTGTGATCTCTGCAGCACATTCTTTACTAGAAAATGTTGTATATAATACTAGATACGACACTATATAGATATTTGTCTAATACGTGATTTCGATAGATTGAATCACGATAATGCTACACTTGCTGAAGAGCAGGAATGACTCGTAATACTTACACGATTATTTCGTAGTTTACGCAATTATCGTCGATAAAAATTGGCACGATACTACGGTCAGCACTTGCGTGGCTATGAGTGTGAATGACTTCCCGCACTAAACACAATCCCGGCGATAGATTACGATTTTTAACGCATTTTATCTTGTAGGCCTGAAATTGTTACGAAATAATTTATTTAATTGTACATTATAGGGTAATGGCACGTACGAAAGATGTGGGTGGTGTAATCCGTACGCAAACTTTGTTACTGCTGATATTTTGTATGACGATCTTCTGCTTGTACACTCTACCTTCGAAAGCATGCTTGAATTCTAAAAAGGACGGTTTAATACGTACCCCGTGAACTTCGAGATATGGTTTATTTTCTAGAGAGATCGAGCTTTCTAATATTTGTGGTAAAATCGGTATAGGCATATAATAGAACAAAAAAGAAATGTAAAATGATAAAAGTTGAAAAATGGATATCAATATGAATAAATGACAGATTGTTACAGGTTATGCTGACATTTTTATTTTAAATGAAGTTTAGTCAACTAGATTTTATTGTGTTCTATGTATTTACCGTTTCACAGCAGAAATAAATCTCGAACGAAGTTCACAATAATTTATTTATCTGTGCTTTCTCTCATTTCATTTGGTAGATTATTCGAGCGCAGAAAAAGAAAACAAAAACACTCTGTGGATGGGGGTTTTTTAGCCATAACTCGATACCCAAAGCATATTTTAAAATTTGGATTTTGGCACATCACCCACTATCGAGCTGTCACTATTGTGATGCCCTTTTTCCTTAGAGACCGCTCTCTAGTTTCCCCTTCTTAATTAGGCCTATTTTTTTTTTGAGAGCGCCTCTTTAATGTAGCCATTAGGTATGGGATTCTCTACGGCTATCGCTAGAAACCTTGTCCTCGCTAGGCCATCGCAGTGGCACAAAACATGAACTGGGGTTCTTTCTTCCTCTTCACAGAATCTGCAGAGAGCATTATCTGCTAGGCCGATGTTAAGCATATGCCTATTCAGTCTGCAATGACCGGACGACAGACCTACTGTCACTTTGATAGTCTCTCTCTGTCTTTGCTAAATTCAGGCTTCTGTTCCCTTAGGAATTCCTTTGCATGCCTTTGTCCTGGTGATCTTTTCCACCATTCCTTGGACCTGTTTTGTGTCCATTCGTAGATGGACTTTTTAATTTGTGATTTGGTGATGCCGAAGGAAGAGCCCGCTTCTATGAAACGCCTTGATGAACCTCGTCTGGTTAGCTCATCTGCCCCGTCGTCCCCTACTGGGGACCCAGGCCAAAGTTATTTTCCTTTGGGTGCTCACCTTATTTGGAGTTCCTACGTAGTCCCGGATCAGCTTTGAGTCAGCACTTGCGGAACTGATCACTTTAACAATTTGGAGCCGGATTATTTTGCATTTAATTTTTTAATTTGTACTTAATATATTACTTGCATATTGACAATAAACACAAGAAATGATGATTTTATAAATGTAGGTTATGCCCTTCATGCGATACGGGCAAGCCAAGCTTACATTTTCAAGTATCTCATTACTTTCCTGGACAATCTCATCCTCGTGGTATATTTCATTTGCCGCCATTTCATCATCACTAGAGCAGTCGTGAGTAGATATGTTAGATTCTGTGTCGCTGTCTATGGGACTATAATTTTGAGCCTTTGATCAAACCATACCGCAAGGTGTTTCATCTCTTTGACCCTCTAGTGTTCATTTTTCTTGTCAACGTGACAACTTGTGTTTTCTGAGCATTAACTGATAGTCGCTCTTGTTTACACCAGTTGTCTACCTTGTTTAGAGCTCTTTGCATCTGCTCCATCAGAACTTTTGGAAATCACCGTCTAACGAGTATTATAAGGTCGTCAGCATCTTTCTGGTCAGTTTTTGGATTAGGTCGTCAACGAGGGCGGCCCATAGTAGAGGAGATAAAACTCCACGTTGCGGGCAACCCATTTCGTTTAGGCCTGTTTGGCCTTTGGTGTGGTATGGTCGCTCCGTGAGTACCCTTCAAGATTTTAGCGGACGGAAAGTGAACCTTTATCAGTTCTTCAAGCCTGGATTATGAATTACGGCCATTGAAACACAGCTCACACTGTGGGTAAGAGCGTTGTTTTGACGAAACGGCATTCCTCCCCTTCTTCTTTTTTATTGATGGAATCACGTAGTTTTGAAGTTAAAGCAGCATAATATTGCTCATCAGTTATAGTTGACCACGTGGTAAAAGGTCTATAAAGATAATTCCTTCGGCATTCCAAAAAACTGTTGGTATGATCTTGGTGGACCCTTGTGCCTTCATTCCATGCTATGCCTTTTTAATTCAGGATCATAATGGCGGTGAACCCAGGTTTCATGCACCGTAACAAATCTTGCTAGGAAGATCTCGCTTAATAACGGCCAAATTTGATCAGTCTAAAGTGACCTGTCAAATGCACTCTTGCTCTGGCGTCAACATTTTCGACACCATTTTCGGCCGTCTAGCACCAACACCTTGCTCACCCATTTCTCTCAAGAAGCTTAAAATTTCTTGCCCAACTATTCACCACTTGACATGAAGGTATATTCAATTCCTCCAGTTTTCGTTCGAAAATCAATAACTGAATTATTGGCTTAGTTTTGGACATCGTTAGGACTTTCACCGATAATTCTCATCAAATAAACTACAGAATTACATATATCTTAGCTTTTAATAAATAAATAAATACAATATATAATAAATATTAAATATAAGATCATAATATTCGACAAAAATCGTGAATAATCAAGTTATTTCTTACAAGAAAAGAATTGAATATAAAAATAAAATGACGGCAAACAATCTGTGCTTCTATACCGACTCCTTATTCCTATACAAAAGAGTAACTTCCGTTGTACTAGTGATTCCTGCATTTTTATATTGGTTTTCATTATAATCAGTGCCCGAGAAGTAACGTTCAAGGATGATGTGATAATGACGTAACTCGAGACCGTCCACCGATTCTAAAGCAATAGAAACTGATTTCGGTAAATCATTATGCGGCTGTAGCTCGACAGGAATTGATACGAAATTCGATTTACATTCGTCCTCTATATCGACGTGTTTGGGAAATTTTAATGGGCAATTCTTCGGCGGCCTGATGACGTAACGTTTGGACCCGCAGAGATCTAAACTATAAGGTGGTATGCAAACTTTTATTAATCTTGTCAGGACATGTACTCCAGTAAGGGTTTCTGAAAATGTGGAAGGAAATATTAATATACTTTCGAATATGCATATTAGAGAATATGCTGATTTCGATTTTGTCAAATATACCGAGTTTGATACATTTCGTCCATTATCTTGGTGATGATGATAAAACCCATTTTGTTGGACTTCGTTGTAACTGCCAAGGTTGGCAGAGAATTATTTAAAACCACACGACTTTAATGCTTTCTACCATGTAGACCATGGCTTAGCGAAGCAGGATATGAAAGGACTTGTGCCCAAGTTCCACCAGATTGGTATTTCGAAATTTTGAACACACTATCATTGATGAACAAAATAGAGTCTACGAATTTTCGAAATCCTAAAGTGGTGGGGCTGGTATGTCCCCTGCTTCGTCAGGAAGTCCTTTAATAAAATTTGAAACACCCCATATATAAGATATTTGTTTTAGCAAAATCGAAGGAGTGGATCGCGAACGAGGAAGATTTGAAATGCAACTCACGCGAAACTATTTTCCAAAATTCGATATCTTCTCCACTCGTTTTGACAAAAGTTTCCACCAAAGCCCGCCAAAGCAATTTATTCTGCTGTGGTATTTCGAGAGTCATCATGCGAGTTTTTCTACTTCTTCCAAATCTAAATTCGCTGGTCGCTGGTACATGCATCTTCAAGCGTTCTTGTAGAGAAAACATTTTGGGTCCGGTGATAATCTTGATAGCGAAATCGCCAACGTGTGGGTTTCGGAAGAATATGCGCAACGTAATTATTCGCGGCGAAATAACGCACAGGCAGCAATCCACACGTGCCACACCTTCATCATCAAAATCGATTTGGTTCTTCACTGCTGTTAACCTGATTATTTTATGTTTTGACATATTTTCTTTGTAGGGAAGTGCTTCAACATCTACCCACGATGTTAATGCGTCAATAGCAGACTGTTGCGTCCTATATACACCACCTTTCTTATAAGGTGAGGTAACTTTCAGCTGTATTTCTTCTGTAAGATAGAAGATGCCATTAACTTCCAGGGTATCTGTAACGTATTGGACGTTAGGAACTCCAATTAAGGAGACAACCATGCTTCTGGAATAACGATAACCCTTGCATTCGCCACTCAAGATTAAAGTGCATTTAGACTCTTTGATAAATTTTGCCCAATAATCAATACAGACTTTGACACTACTTTTGGGTTCGATTACATATAAATCTTTGTCCAATTGGAAACAATCATCATCAGATCCGTATAGTATCGCTTTGTAGGTCACGGGGAAATCGTTGGCGTTCTTAATGCTGACGGATTTCTGTATACGTTGGCTCAAACCGATTTGAAATTCGATGGTCTGCGATGGATACATGTTAGGAAGCAATTGGTAAAGATATCCAGCAAGGAACAGGATCCGAGTTGCATTGTTGCTTTCTAGTTCTTCCACCGTGAATTTGTAGCTGAAATTCAAAATTTGCCAGGCCAGTATTACTTTAATATAATTATGTGATAATTCTTCAGGAGCAACAGCATCGAAATACATGTCTTCAAAATGGCCAATTAAATAAGGACAATAGGCTATTGTTAAAGCTGCGAAGACAAACCCATCATGCATACCATCGTTAAAACATGTTATCTCTTTTGGGCTCAGACAGATGTGCTCTTTCCAAATAGTTTCTCTAACTTCGTTATAATGGAACTGCATCCAGTCTAGCAACAGCAATCCAGTGATGCTGAATAAATGCTGGTTTCTTCCAATGTTTTTAATGGAATTCAGGTATTTTAAGTGGGTGGGACATGTAATCTTGGTCGGTGCCCTAATTACCTTCTTGTCGTCCACAATCAACCTCTGCAAAATCATTACTTTGTAGGTTTGGAAGAGAACATCCATCCAAGTTTGTTTAACAAGATCACGATATTTGGAGGGATCAGTAATATCTATTTGTGGTGGAATGGCATCATCGTCTTTGAAGTGAGACATGTACACGCGATAATGCACAAAATTTAATAAGTGCTCAGTGCGTAGGTAACCGAATCGAGCTCCTAAATTAATAATGAATTGCAAAGCTTTCTCGTAGACAATGAGAAGATATTTCGTTCTACCGACGTTATCTACAGGAGCCTGCCTAAATAAATTAATAAGATTAAAGTAGAATCAAGTACAACGACCTCGGACTTACTCCAGTTGAAAATATTCTTCCACTTCTTTGCCGCCCAAGTTAATCAGCAGATTTATATAGGGCACAGTGGGCGCTGAGTTGTCTTCGAAGATGATGTAATTGAAACCAGTAGGTATTTCGTAGAAAATGCTGCCGTAGAATACTTGCGTGAATATCCATGATTGTAAGGCTTTGATGGAGCCTTCTGCAAACTCTCTTAGAGGGCCCTTCTCTCGTGGAAAGAAGGGGTATTCAGGGAAGAAGCTATCCAAATAGTATTCTTGTTTGTAGGTCTGCGGCTCCTCCATAACAGACACTAAAGATGATCTGCGCTAGAATTTTAATTCCGATATGAAAGTTCGATATCAGAGAAGGTGACGCATTGTGGACTAATCGTTTATCACCTACCATGCTATCAAACGAGGTCTTCCTCAGCGTCAGATTGTATTCACTATTCTCCAGAAACAGCACCATTTGAGCATAATTGGTCAGGAAACAATTCT
Organism: Holotrichia oblita; assembly: GCA_023690525.1. Classification (NCBI taxonomy): domain Eukaryota; kingdom Metazoa; phylum Arthropoda; class Insecta; order Coleoptera; family Scarabaeidae; genus Holotrichia; species Holotrichia oblita. The sequence goes on from CM043017.1 coordinate 6,706,593, forward strand.
CTCGACATGTTGGTAAGGGTACGCAATATGAAACTCCGCAAGAACAATGCATTGCGTAATAATCTATTGAGTGGGTAGGTCTTTCAGTGTTGAACTTCACCTCAAGAGTGACATATCTGGTATTTGTTGAATCCGGGGGTTCCTCCAAAATTTCCAAATTTGCACCCATCGCGTCGATGTTAAAAGATATCTTAGAAAACAGAAGCATTATAGGCGCGGGTCTTTCATAAAACATAAAAAGTGGGCGCTCTTACTGAAAGAAGTTGTATTAGATTATTATTAGATGGTGAGATTACCTTGCAGTTGGCAAAATGGTCCTTGAATATGAATTTCAACTTTCCCACGTTACAAGTACTCAAAGGCCCCGGTTTATAAAATGAGAGGTTCGATATTGGTGTAATAATTGGTGCATCATATCTACCGGTAATTTGTAAACAATTGTGAGGTACAGATGAGTCATCCGACCTCAAGAAGATCGGCAGCAGAATTTTGTCTATTCCGTACGTATCAGGTTGGAATAAGATTTGCAACTCGACATGTTCATTCGGATCTAACATGTAGACCATGCTGCTTGGGTACGTGGTGATTGTAGGACCGCTTATTTGCGTTATGGTGAACGGATGACATAATCCGTCGGTTCTTATACAGACTTCTTCAGCTTCCTTTTGCACATTCGAAATTTTTAGAATGTATGAGTTTCTATATGAATACGGAGGTATACGAACATTTAAATTAATCTTCAGTTTGGAGAATTGCAATTTGGGTTCTACTGAACGACTGGCAACACGTGGCATCGGAAGCGTCTTGGGCAAGTTAATAATCTTGCCGCACATTGGCGTTGTATCCGAATAAAAAGCGACTTGATTGGTTACCATATTATCTGTGACAGGCCCAAGGATATCGTTGATAATTATTGGCAAGAAGAATTTATCGTAAGCGATGTTATTGGGTGTGAAGTGCATATATAGTTCTTTGGAGGAACGCTTCTCCAACACGAACTCGGTCAAGGGCGGTGACCACCAGTACATCTTCTCTTCCGTGATGGTGTATTCGTCGTACATCGATATGTCGAATTTTATAAAAGTCTTCGTGTCACTTTTGTTACTCACGACGAATCTGATGGTATCAATACTACTCGATGGTATTTTGTGGAACTCTAGCAGTTTAGGGATTATGTCCACATTTGGATAGATTACATTCCCCATCACGTGCAATACCACGACCTCCGAATCTGTAATGTTGAATCTGAGCATCTCCGAAAACTTCAAGCATGTGGTCATCTTTAAGGTTACGGTAATCACAACGTAACTATTACCGTAAATGATGCCTTTCGTGGGAACGATGTCTAAATATTTCGAAGGTTTCGAATCAAGCCAGAAAGATTTGGAATGGACAGAATCATTCTTGATGCAGGCCGTTTTCGTAACTTGCGTGTTAAGTGGTACGTTCGTGAAACGGAGTTTTTTAGTGACGACACGCTCTTGTATAGTGTTCGATTTAGCGATCAATCTAATCTCTTGTGAGGGATTCTGTAATACGTTGTTTATATAGCAGAGATATCGAATTTTATTGACAGATATATACAAACCTCACTAGCCAACAGTTGTATTTGAGCTGTAGAGGGACCAGCGAGATTGGCCAAATGTAGAACTTCACAACACATCTTAGAGTTGGCCTTAATCAATCCCTCTGTCGGCTTTATTTGGAAGGTTTGACATTCTATTTCCCATTTGAAACAGGTATCGCTGTTTAGCGGATTGGTGATCTCAATATAGCGGATGCATTCATCATCAAATTCAATAAGATCAGCATCTGTTGTCAAATAAGGCCGAAGAACGTCGGCTTTAACGTTCACAATACAAATACAGCATTCGTTTATTATTAAATCCACGCAAGTTGTGTAGAATCCACTTTGTGTTGAGATGTAAGCCAGCGTTAGATAGCACTCACTGTACGGCCGTATAATTTGTCTGTTGCCGTTCGGTGTTGCAATGCAAGATTTCTCAGGTCTGAGGTAGATACGCAGCGCAAATGGATTGGCGTTTTTGATGAATATGTTGAAATTGCTTCGACTGTGTACTGCTACCTGAGGACAAAAACCTTTGTGATTGTGTATCATCCAATGTCTAATAAGTCTTCTTACCTGGCCAACATCGACTATCAATGGATCGATGGTAATTTTGTACAGTTCTCTAGGTCTCAGAGGTATGAACTCCGATTTTGTTACTGGAGTGGGTAGCGTCAGACTTGCCTTTGGAAGACGAATATCCTGGCATAAGAGTTTGTCGGTCTCTGTAAAATCATATTCGGACGGTGATTTTTTAGGGATGTCGATCAAAGAGCGCAATCTCTGCCCTTCCTTTCTGGTGTAATTCGTGTAATAGTTGATGGTATCCAGTTTCTTCTTCTTCTCCACAACTGTCATCTCGTAGTCCGTATCCAAAGGAGCAATATACCGTGGGGCTTTGTTGAAGATGGTGCTTACCCTGTAAAATGGCAGAATTAACCAAAACTTGAATTTCAATTGCTCTATTGAGAAGGACGCTGTACTTATTACTAACCTATGATCTCCTCTCCACGGTCTTAGAGATTTTTGCAAATCATTTGGAAATGCGATCAGATCATTCCTATTCGAATTATCTGCTTTTATCAAGGCAGCTCTTGGTTTCACAACTTTCGTTTTAAATTTGACGTTTTGACAGAACTTTCCAGCCTCCCTTATATAATTAGGGGTGATGCCTGTATTGATTTCGGGTAAGGGCACCCTTTTCTCCGCTTTGGTGTGATAAACCAGTGGTACCAGAATTTTCCCAAGCAGTTCATAATTGTCGTTGTCGGTTTTGGGCACATTATGGTATTTTAAATCGAATCTAATCGTAGTGCTGACAGATTCTATATTGCGAGTAGTGAGGAGACTGCGACTTGGATACTTTTGGTTGGAGGTACCAGGACTTTATAATTATCCACTTCGACGAACGGTGATTTCTTGTACCATACGATGATGGGTAATGTGGCGGAGCGATTGATGAATTCTAAAACTCTAGTCTCTGGCTGGCCAATCGTTAAGCTCTCAGTAAAGTGGAGCGTATCTGGTACAACTTGCACCGATGGCAGCTCGGCTATAGCATGTAAATAGAACGTTTGGTAGTCGTCATATTGGAATTTAGTGGTGGACTTAGACAATAAGGACATTGAACTAACAGCTTGCGCTATATCGTTTCTCTTGGTGGCTGTAACCGTTAGAATTTATAATATTTAGTGAAGAATGAACGATTAAGAAATATTGTTATGTATGGTGGTCGTTGCGCATAAATAACTTACGCTCTTTTATCATAGAAGCATTCCAAGAAAAATCTAGACTATCAGAGGTTTCTTCATTGAGGAATAGCCTCTCCGTGTAAGTTGTCGGTGATAGGTACTTGCATGTTGCCCGGAATATGTGTAACATGCAGAAATAGAACGATCTCAGTTGCTCGTTAGGTTTTGGTCGAATTGGTTTGAAGCTAAAATAGAAAAAATGATTTTTCGTAATTGGGAGTGCAAAGGAGTGAATTACATGAAGTGAAACGGCCTCAATTCTTTTGATTCGAATACTCCTTCTTGTGGACTAACGTTGAAATTTCTAAATTCATCATCTTTTTCCTGACATTGTTTGAAATCCTGCAAAACACCAACATAGTTTATATTTTAAAAAGAATTGCGACGATATCGTACAAGCGATAACCATACCATAATGTTTTCATCAATATCGCCGGCTATGCAGAACACCGTTTGGAAAGCGCTGTAGTTTCTTATAAAAAGTTTTTCCGTTGATTGAAGTCCAACGTACGTAGTTGGAAAATTGATGATAGTAAACGTGTTGGACAAGGGATGGTCTACAATTTCAAAAGTTGGTTTAATCGCAGTGAGTGTGACTGGAATTATGTATGGTTTGTCGCATTTGATCCATAACCAGTCGGTTATTTCGCCTTCCTTGCTGCTCATCATTTTTATGTCGATTTTCACGGAAGATCTTGGCTAAGATTAAAAATGTACATCTTTAAATGGATGTCCACCTTGAAAGATAGTGGTATATATAATGGGATTATTTACTTTATGTGGTTGTTGTAAAAATTTTCAATTAAATAGAAAAGTCATTCATTTTACCTGAACATAACCTTTATGCGGATCAGCCATAATCTTGCAATCCGCATTAGATTTTGTATCAACGAAAAACCGAGTTATCTTGCTACCAGCGTTTTTTATCTCCAGGATTTGAGAAGGTGTCGTCATGTGGAGGTCAACGAGGCCTAAGTTGATGGTTTTAGGTGAAATTATGATCTCTGCAGCACATTCTTTACTAGAAAGTGTTCTATATAGTACTAGATATGACAATAGATATTTGTCTAATACGTGATTACGATAGATTGAATCACGATAATGCTGTACTTGCTGAAGAGCAGGAATGACTCGTAACACTTACACGATTATTTCGTAGTTTACGCAATTATCGTCGATAAAAATTGGCACGATACTACGGTCAGCGCTTGTGTGGCTATGAGTGTGAATGACTTCCCGCACTAAACACAATCCCGGCGATAGATTACGATTTTTGACGCATTTTATCTTGTAGGCCTGAAATTGTTACGAAATAATTTATTTAATTTTACATTATAGGGTAATTGCACGTACGAAAGATGTGGGTGGTGTAATCCGTACGCAAACTTTGTTGCTGCTGATATTTTGTATGACGATCTTCTGCTTGTACACTCCACCTTCGAAAGCATGCTTGAATTCTAAAAAGGACGGTTTTATACGGACCCCGTGAACTTCGAGATATGGTTTATCCGGATTGTCTAGACAGATCGATTCTTCTAAAAGTAGAGGTACAATTGGTATAGACATATAATAGTACAAAAAAATGACAAAAATGGAAAAAACTATATGAATAAATGACAGATTGTTACAGGTTATGCCGTGACATTTTCGGTGTAAATGAAGTTTAGCTAACTAGATTTTGGAATTTTGTATATTTGGTTCCTTGGTCGAAAATTCACAATTTATCTGTGCTTCCTGTCATTTCGTTTCGTAGCTGTCCAGAGTGCAGAAAAAAAAAACAAAAACAGTCAGTGGATGGTTTTTTTAGCCATAACTCGATACCCAAAGCATATGTTGAAATTCTGATGGATGAGGTGAATGTACCTACAGTCGCTTTGCCAAAATTATTGCGCTAATCAATTTATTCGGCTATCGAGCTATGGCACCAAAAAACCTTCTAGTCGAAATTGTATTTTCCCCGCTTTGGTCAGCTACCAAATGAAACGATTGGCGTAGTAACTTTGACATTTCGCCCACTTATAGAGATCTCGGAAAATGTCGAAGTCTGCATTATGAATAGCGGCCATTGAAACGCAGCTCACACTTTGGACAGGAGCGTTGTTCTGACGAAACAGCACACCACGTATGTTTCGTCCTCCCCCTCTCTTTTTTCATTGATGGAATAAAGAATATCTTAGAAAACAGAAGCAATATAGGACGTATTTTTATGTTATCTACCTAGCTATGAAACAAAAGAGTGACGGTGTCAAACAAATTATTGAAAACTTGCTGTCACTGTTAGAAGTACATCTACTAAGTTGTGTTTAGTTTGTGGTGTTTACAGAGATTTGAGAGGGTCTACTTCTCGATAAAATGAGTGAAACTACGATTAAGCATCGCAGCGTAATAAATTTCTGACAAAAGAAGGCAATGGTCCAAAAGCAATTCATGAAAGAATGGTTGCTCTGTATGGGGATGATGCACCATCTTATTTTCAAGTAAAATATTGGTCGAAACTCTTTCGATGGAGCCGAGAGTCAATCAATGATGACCCAAAATCTGGACGACCTGTTGAAGTTCGACTGAAGACATTGTGCGAAAAGTCGAGAATTTGGTACTGAAAGATCGGCGTGTGGAGATCTCTGTCATTGCCAATGAAGTCTGTATATCCAAAGCAGGTGCCCTCAAAATTTTGCATGGCGATTTGGATATGAAGAAGGTGTCTGCATCGTGGATACCCAGATTGCTTACACCTGAACAAAAACTGTACACAAAGGAAGTTTCTCAAGAAAATTTGGCCTAGTTGGAGAGGGACAAAATATTTTTATCTCGAATTATCACCGGGGATGGACTTGGGTACATCATTGGGACCTTCTTACTAAACAAGAATCAACCAAAAAAGTCCAAGACACAATTTTCTGAAAAAAAAAAAAACTGATGGCAACTGCTTTCTGGGATGTTGAAGGAGTCTTGCTTATTGAATATAATATACTAAGAGGGTCTGCCATGACAATTGTCGGATTCGTAAGGCGAACAAAGTTCAGTAGATAATGAATGACTGTGGGTTTACAGAGTTACCGAAGTAAATTTTTTCTGAGGGTATGAGGCAATTGGAAAAAAGATGGAATAAGTGTATTACTGTTGAAGGTAGTTATGTAGAAAATTTCTTTTTTTCATGGCTAGGTAGGAAGTGTTGAGGATCTCGCTTAATATGGCTAAATTCGATCAGCCTAAAGTGATCTGTAGAACATGCTCTTGCTCTAGCGTCAATATTTTCGATACTCATCGTCCAGTCACGTTTTTGAGACCTAGTTCTTTATACAAAATAATTTCTACGCTACCTGTTGAACAGTCGTAGGTCTGAGCTCTGATTTTCATAGAGATTCGTCACAGTAAGTTCAGGACTAGATCAACGTTTCCTTTGCAAACAACAGTTTTCGGCCGTTCAGTACCAACACAGGTTTCTCTCAAAGCCAAGTTTAAAATTCTTTGTCCAACTATTCACCACTTGACATGAAGGTATATCCAATTCCTCCAGTCTTCGGTCGAAAACCAGTAACTGAATTATTGGCTTAGTTTTGAACATCGCTACGACTTTCACCGACAATTCTCTTCAAATAAACTACACAATTACATATATCTTAGCTTTTAATAAATAAATAAATACAATATATAATAAATATTAAATATAAAATCATAATATTCGACAAAAATCGTAAATAATCAAGTTATTTCTTACAAGAAAAGAATTGAAAAGAAAAATAAAATGACGGCAAACAATCTGCGCTTCTATACCGACTCCTTATTCCTATACAAAAGAGTAACATCTGTTGTACTAGTGATTACTGATGATATGTTTGACGCATTTTTATCTTGGTTATCATTACAATCAGTGGCCGAGAAGTAACGTTCAAGAATGATCAGATAATGACGTAACTCGAGGCCGTCCACCGATTCTAAGGTAATAGAAACTGATTTCGGTAAATCCTTATGCGGCTGCAGCTCGACAGGAATTGATACGAAATTCGGTTTACATTCGTCCTCTATATCGACGTGTTTGGGAAATTTTAATGGGCAATTCTTCGGCGGCCTGATGAGGTAACGTTTGGACCCGCAGAGATCTAGATTATAAGGTGGTGTGTTAACTTTTATTAATCTTGTCAGGACATGTACTCCAGGAAGGGTTTCTGAAAATGTGCAAGGAAATATTGTTAGTATACTTTCTAATATGCAGCGGTCCACTCCAGAAAATGTTTCCTTAACTAATTAATTTTACGGCACATTAGAGAATACAGTAGAACGTCGATTATCCGAACTAATTTGGAGCAAGGGTAGTTCGGATAAATGATTTTTTCGGACAATCGATCTGGTAGAAACATAAGAAAAACAAGTACATACAGTGTGACCAGTAAAGTTCGCATCATATGGGATTTTTTTTATGAATAGATTTATTCTATATTTTAGTTTGCCATCAATTTCTGCTTCGATCAAGATGAAAATTAACCAAAAAAATAATAGTCACGTGATTCGCATTATCTGCCAAATTTATTTTTTTTCCAAAAAAAATTCAAAAGTGGGGTTATTTCTCAAAATATCGAAAAAAATTATTAGAAAAAGTTTTTCTAAATGTAATTCTTAGCCCATATGCAAAATTTCAGCTGCATAAGATAATTTCGATTTTTTGCCAATTTTTTGTAAATTGCACAACTGTTGCGAAATAAAACTCAGCGCAACCTACATAAAACTTCTTAGTTTTATTAATGCTTTATTTCAGGCACATTTTCTTTAAGGCAGTGCCATATTCAATGTGTGTTTTTTTACAAAATCCAATAGGGCTATTAAAATTTGGTCACATGTGATGCAAAGTTTATCTGTTTTTGACCCTGTATAAGGTAACTTCATAAAATAACTATTTTTGAAAATGTAGTTTGTGTCTAAAAGTAATAGACATTAATATTAAGAAAATAAGTCAAATTTTCTGATAAAATAATCGTAATACATTATAAAAATGAAACGCATTTAAAATTCCACATTTTCAATTAATAACAATATGTATTTTTGGTATTTGAATATTAAATTAAAAATATTTGAAAAACCTAAAAATTAAAATTACATTTCTGTGTGCCTCCCATTGCGTTCAATACAAACAATTGTTCTTCTTGATACATCTTTAATGGAGTTTCTAATACTAAGTGGCCTTATTTCTAAAATACAGTTTCGAATCACCGTTTCCAAATGATCAACATTACGGAAAGGTTTTTCTTTGTAAACTTTTTGTTTTAGGTAACCCCACAAGAAAAAATCAAGTGGGGTTAAATCCGGAGACCTGGCCGGCCAGTATTGCTCTATATTACGCCCAATTACTTTGCCCCTAAATATTTCCAAGAGGCGTTCTTGAACCCGTCTTCTAGTATGGATGGGAGCACCGTCACACTGGTACCACAAATTATGCCTTATTTCAATAGGCATATTGTCCAAAACTTCAATGACCTCGGCGTTAAGGAAGCGTAGGTATTCTTCAGAATTTAAATTGCCTCTAAAAAAATAAGGCCCAACTTGATCGTTTAATATACCGCACCACACATTAGTTTTAAAGGAATACTGGTCCTTGCATTCTATTATAAAATTTGGATTTTCTTGAGCCCACCATCTACAATTTTGAGAGCTATCAACGCCGTTTGAAGTGAAAGTGGCCTCGTCGGTCCATAAAACATGAAACGGAAAGGACACATTTTCTTCTTTTTCCCCCTGGTACCAAAAAGAGAATCCCAAACGTATGTCAAAATCTTGTTCCTTAAGAGTATTTATAAATTTAGGTTTATACGGCTTAAATTTATTTTTGTGCAAAATATTCCTTACACTCTCTCTTTGAACGTCAATTCTACGAGAAACATGTCTAATACTAGTTTGACCATGTTCCACAATATCTAAGCAAACATTTAATTGGACTTCTTCACTATGATTTATAGGATTGTGAGGTTTTTAAATGAACTTTCCACCGCTCCAGTTGATTTAAATTTCACCATAATCCTACTCACAGTAGATTGTTGCACATTTTTGCCTGGATGCCTTTCATTAAAAATGTTAGCCGCTACACGATGATTTGTGTTTTCACCACATATTAATACAATTTCAATTCTTTCCTGTAAAGTTAACATTTTTTTTATTTAATACGCAATATTAATTTAAAGCCACTATGACAAACAGAAAGCGATTTGACTGTCATTAATAAAGCAAGGGCTTGTTGATCTTTTTTATCATTTGTTTTGCGGCCAACTTGTGTTTGGTGCATCATTGTAAGGTACAAATTATTTTTTTGGAAACTGAAATTAAATAATAAAAGACTATTTTTACTTTTTATAACATAGCTCCATAACAAATTTTAATAAAGGGGTTTTAAATTAAATCATCGAAACTAGTTAAACTTACGTAAAGTTAAACGAAAATTTATTTTCCACTTAATGCAGACTTTACTTGTGACGCTGTCCACTTGTCTGTATTAATATTATTGTCTATTAATTTTAGACACAAACTACATTTTCAAAAATAGTTATTTTATGAAGTTATCTTATACAGGGTCAAAAACAGATAAACTTTGCATCACATGTGAACAAATTTTAATAGCCCTATTTGGATTTTGTAGAAAAACACACATTGAATATGGCGCAGCCTTAAAGAAAATGTATCTGGAATAAAGCATTGTTAAAACTAAGAAGATTTATGTAGGTTGCGCTGAGTCTTATTTCGCAACAGTTGAGCAATTTACAAAAATTGGCAAAAAATCTAAATTATCTTATGCAGCTGAAATTTTGCATATGGGCTAAAAATTGCATTTAGAATAACTTTTTTCGATATATTGAGAAATAACCCCACTTTTGAATTTTTTTTGGAAAAAAAATTAATTTCACAGATAATGCGAATCACGTGACTATTATTTTTTTGGTTAATTTTCATCTTGATCGAAGCAGAAATTGATGGCAAACTTAAATTTAGAATAAATCTATTAATAAAAAAAAATCCCATATGATGCGGACTTCACTGGTCACACTGTATATATGTTTTATTATTTAGATACATAAGTTATTCTGTCTCATTTGTTTAATTAAAGTCCTAACCTAACCTAAATGGTTTGAAAAGTAATCACTTAATTTCTTTTGAACTAGTTGTTGTCCTCTTTTCTTGACAGTTAAGTCAGGTATCCTTTTTAACATAAGTAGTTGACTCGGGGTGCACTCTTCTTGTCGTTCATGCCAAGACATTGCTGTTTCCAATGCAGTAAAAGCCTCTTCATTGCTTGGCCCACTTTCTGTTGGTACTTCGTCTTCCATCGCCGTTACTATAGTTTCAGAATGCTGTGATTTTTTAACTACACTGGACAGTATTTCGTCTTCATTTAAAATTTGAAAGCCAGGATCGTTGCCATCAATGTTCAACCACAATTGTGCATCTTCTTTGTCGCAATTTTCGAATCCCGGAATTCCAATTTCGTTGACGCCTTCCACTTCTTCATTGACATCTATACCTCCTAATACTTTTTTCCAGGGAATTTTCCAAACTGTTCTAAGCATCGGCGGCGATCATATATCATTTCTTCATCTTCAGCCAACAGCAAACGCCGTAAGATTTGTTTTCTGTATTATCTTTTGAGCTTTTCTATAATGCCCTGATCCATCGAGACACGCACAAGCGCTGTAAGATAAGGTGACAAATAAAAGACCTTAAATTTTCATCCATTGAATTTAATTTATCCAATCCCGGATGCGAAGCGGCATTATTTAGATGGAGAAGTACGTTGCCCTTTTTATTTTCTTTTTGTTTAAATTTCTTTACTTCTGGCATAAACTCTGCTGTGCACATTTTTATAACATCGGGATTTTTTGGCTTTTCCAATCATCAGTAACGATAGGGAGTGAGTTCCCGTAGCGTTTGCGCAAACCATTACTGTAATTCGCTCCTAGCTGACTTTAAAGCCAGAAGCCGCTGATTCTCGTTTAGAAGCCAGAGATTTACGAAGCGAAGCAGTTGTTTAAAGATGTCAAAAATGTTGCTTTAAAAGCCGCCGGCACGTTGTCTGATAGAGATTGAATTCACCTCTTTAATCAGCCAGTCGATTCATCTGCACTTTCCAACCTGGATGCAAAATTCAAAATTTTGTCTTTTTGATTTTTAATGTAGAATACTGTAGATTTGTCCATACTAAAAGCTTTTGCAAGAGATGATATGATTTCGCCTTTTTCTAATTGATTTATTATGCTATCTTTGGTTTCAATGGTTACAACATTTCGATTCCGTTCTCCTGTAGCTGCCGTGTTTATTATTTGCAATGTAACTATGCAATATAAAGGCACACACAAACACAACAGATCTCCGCAAATACTCGAAACAAACTAAATTATAAAAACAATAGGTAGTCAACGCGCAGAACAGAAGCGCTCCTCTACTATTGTAGATTGCAGATGATCGACGTTCCGGTTAATCGACGTTCGGATAATTGACGCTCTACTGTATGCCGATTTTGATTTTGTCAAATATACCGAGTTTGATAAATTTCCTCCATTATCTTGGTGATGATGATAAAACCCCTCTTCTTGGACTTCGTTGTAAGCGCCAATGTTGGCAGAGAATCATTTAAAACTCCCCGAATCTAATGCTTTCTACCCTGGAGACCACAGCTTAAGGAAGCAGAATATGAAAGTGTTACCAGGACGTGTGCCCAAGTTCCACCAGATTGGTATTTCGAAATTTCGTACACGCTATCATTGAAGAACAAAATAGCGTCCACGAATTTTCGAAATCCTAAAGCGATGCCATCAACCACCAAAACAACATGTTATACATTTTTGGCATCAGCTCATTAAGGGAAATCCGGAAATTGAAAAAAAATGGGGTGTTCTATCCAAAAAAAGCGGTGATGACGTCATCACACGAAGGTGGATCACCCTGTATATTAGATTATAATTTGCAAAAACAGTAAATTAAAATCAAAAATCGACCTGTTTCGGGAATTTCTAATATTAGTGTTTATCTAGTTAATAATGAATTTATGCCTTACTTTGTGCGGATCGCGAACGAGGAAGATTTGAAATAAAACTCACGCGAATGTATTTTCCAAAATTCGATATCTTCTCCACTCGTTTTGACGTAAGTTTCCACAAGAGCCCGCCAAAGCAATTTATTTTGCTGTGGTATTTCGAGAGTCATCATGTGACTGTCGTTACTTCTTCCAAATGTAAATTCACTGGTAGCAGGGACATTCATCCTCAAGCGTTCTTGGAGAGAAAACATTTTGGGTCCGGTGATAATCTTGATAGCGAAATCGCCAACGTGTGGGTTCCGGAAGAATATGCGCAACGGAATTATTCGCGGCCCAATAACGCACAGGCAGCAATCCACACGCGCCACACCTTCATCATCAAAATCGATTTGGTTCTTCACTGTTGTTAACCTGAATACTTTATGTTTTGACATAGTTTCTGTGTAGGGAAGTGCTTCAACATCTGCCCACGATGTTAATGCGTCAGTAACAGACTGTTGCGTCCTATATACACCACCTTTCTTATAAGGTGAGGCAATTGTCAGCTGTATTTCTTCTGTAAGATAGAAGATGCCATTGACTTCCAGGGTATCTGTAACGTATTGGACGTTAGGAACTCCAATTAAGGAGACAACCATGCTTCTGGCATAACGATAACCCTTGCATTCGCCACTCAAAATTAAAGTGCATTTAGACTCTTTAATAAATTTTGCCCAATAATCAATGCAGATTTTGACATTACTTTTGGGTTCGATTACATATAAATCTTTGTCCAGTTGGAAACAACCATCATGAGATTCGTATAGTATCGCTTTGTAGGCCACCGGGAAATCGTTGGCGTTCTTAATGCTGAAAGATTTCTGTATACGTTGGCTCAAACCGGTTTGAAATTCGATGGTCTGCGATGGATACATGTTAGGAAGCAATTGGTAAAGGTAACCAGCAAGGAACAGGGTCCGAGTTGCATTGTTGCTTTCTAGTTCTTCCACCGTGAATTTGTAGCTGAAATTCAAAATTTGCCAGGCCAGTATTACTTTAATATAATTATGTGATAATTCTTCAGGAGCAACAGCATCGAAATACATGTCTTCGAAATGGCCAATTAAATAAGGACAATAGGCTATCGTTAGAGCTGCGAAGACAAACCCATCATGCATACCATCGTTAAAACATGTTATCTCTTTTGGGCTCAGACAGATGTGCTCCTTCCAAATAGTTTCTCTAACTTCGTTGTAATGGAACTGCATCCAGTCTAGCAACAGCAATCCAGTGATGCTGAATAAATGCTGGTTTCTTCCAATGTTTTTAATGGAATTCAGGTATTTTAAGTGGGTGGGACATGTAATCTTGGTCGGTGCCCTAACTACCTTCTTGTCATCCACAATCAACCTCTGTAAAACCATTACTTTGTAGGTTTGGAAGAGAACATCCATCCAAGTTTGTTTAACAAGATCACGATATTTGGAGGGATCAGTAATATCTATTTGTGGTGGAATGGCATCCTCGTCTTTGAAGTGAGACATGTACACGCGATAATGCACAAAATTTAATAAGTGCTCAGTGCGTAGGTAACCGAATCGAGCTCCTAAATTAATAATGAATTGCAAAGCTTTCTCGTAGACGCTGAGAAGGTATTTCGTTCTACCGACGTTATCTACAGGAGCCTGCCTAAATAAATTAATAAGATTAAAGTAGAATCAAGTACAACGACCACGGACTTACTCCAGTTGAAAATATTCTTCCACTTCTTTGCCGCCCAAATTAATCAGCAGATTTATATAGGGCACAGTGGGCGCTGAGTTGTCTTCGAAGATGATGTAATTGAAACCAGTAGGTATTTCGTAGAAAATGCTGCCGTAGAATACTTGCGTGAATATCCATGATTGTAAGGCCTTGATGGAGCCTTCTGCAAACTCTCTTAGAGGGCCCTTCTCTCGTGGAAAGAAGGGGTATTCAGGGAAGAAGCTATCCAAATCGTATTCTTCTTTGTAGGTCTGCGGCCCTTCCATAACTGATACTAAAGATGATCTGCGCTAAAATTTTAACCACGATATGAGGAGTTAAGATAAGAAAATATATGAGAGAATTGAGTCTCAGGTTTATTACCTACCATGCTATCAAACGAGGTCTTCCTCAGCGTCAGATTGTATTCACTATTCTCCAGAAACAGCACCATTTGAGCATAATTGGTCAGGAAACAATTCTCTCGACATGTTGGTAAGGGTACGCAATATGAAACTCCGCAAGAACAATGCATTGCGTAATAATCTATTGACTGGGTAGGTCTTTCAGTGTTGAACTTCACCTTAAGAGTGACATATCTGGTATTTGTTGAATCCGGGGGATCCTCCAAAATTTCCAAATTTGCACCCATCACGTCGATGTTAAAGGATATCTTAAAAAACAGAAGCATTATAGACGCAGGTCTCTCATAAAACATAAAAGGTGGCCGCTATTACTAAAAGAAGCTGTATTAGATTATTATTAGATGGTGAGATTACCTTGCAGTTGGCAAAATGGTCCTTGAATATGAATTTCAACTTTCCCACGTTACAAGTACTCAAAGGCCCCGGTTTATAAAATGAGAGGTTCGATATTGGTGTAATAATTGGTGCATCATATCTACCGGTTATTTGTAAACAATTGTGAGGTACAGATGAGTCATCCGACCTCAAGAAGATTGGCAGCAGAATTTTGTCTATTCCGTACGTATCAGGTTGGAATAAGATTTGCAACTCGACATGTTCATTCGGATCTAACATGTAGACCATGCTGCTTGGGTACGTGGTGATTGTAGGACCGCTTATTTGCGTTATAGTGAACGGACGACATAATCCGTCGGTTCTTATACAGACTTCTTCAGCTTCCTTTTGCACATTCGAAATTTTTAGAATGTATGAGTTTCTATATGAATACGGAGGTATGCGGACATTTAAATTAATCTTCAGTTTGGAGAATTGCAATTTCGGTTCTATTGAACGACTTGCAACACGCGGCATCGGAAGCGTCTTCGGCAAGTGAATATTTTGGCCTTTCATTGGTGTTGAATCTAAATAGAATGAGGCTTGATTGGTTACCATATGATCTGTGACTGGTCCAAGGATATCGTTGATAATCATTGGCAAGAAGAATTTATCGTAAGCGATGTTGTTGGGTGTGAAGTGCATGTATAGTTCTTTGCAGGAACGCTTCTCCAACACCAACTCGGTCAAGGGCGGTGACCACCAGTACATCTTCTCTTCCGTGATGGTGTATTCGTCGTACATCGATATGTCGAATTTTATAAAAGTCTTCGTGTCACTTTTGTTACTCACGACGAATCTGATGGTATCAATACTACTCGATGGTATTTTGTGGAACTCTAGCAGTTTAGGGATTATGTCCACATCTGGATAGACTACATTCCCCATCACGTGCAATACTACGACCTCTGAATCTGTAACGTTGAATCTGAGCATTTCCGAAAACTTCAAGCATGTGGTCATCTTTAAGGTTACGGTAATCACAACGTAACTATTACCGTAAATGATGCCTTTCGTGGGAACGATGTCTAAATATTTCGAAGGTTTCGAATCAAGCCAGAAAGATTTGGAATGGACAGAATCATTCTTGATGCAGGCCGTTTTCGTAACTTGCGTGTTAAGTGGTACGTTAGTGAAACGGAGTTTTTTAGTGACGACACGCTCTTGTATAGTGTTCGATTTAGCGATCAATCTAATCTCTTGTGAGGGATTCTGTAATATGTTGTTTACATAGCGGGGATATCGAATTTTATTGACAGATATATACAAACCTCACTAGCCAACAGTTGTATTTGAGCTGTAGAGGGACCAGCGAGATTGGCCAAATGTAGAACTTCACAACACATCTTAGAGTTGGCCTTAATCAATCCCTCTGTCGGCTTTATTTGGAAGGTTTGACATTCTATTTCCCATTTGAAACAGGTATCGCTGTTTAGCGGATTGGTGATCTCAATATAGCGGATGCATTCATCATCAAATTCAATAAGATCAGCATCTGTTGTCAAATAAGGCCGAAGAACGTCGGCTTTAACGTTCACAATGCAAATACAGCATTCGTTTATTATTAAATCCACGTAAGTTGTGTAGAATCCACTTTGTGTTGAGATGTAAGCCAGCGTTAGATAGCACTCACTGTACGGCCGTATAATTTGTCTGTTGCCGTTCGGTGTTGCAATGCAAGATTTCTCAGGTCTGAGGTAGACACGTAACGCAAATGGATTGGCGTTTTTGATGAATATGTTGAAATTGCTTCGACTGTGTACTGCTACCTGAAGACAAAAACCTTTGTGATTGTGTATCATCCAATGTCTAATAAGTCTTCTTACCTGGCCAACATCGACTACCAATGGATCGATGGTAATTTTGTACAGTTCTTTAGGTCTCAGAGGTATGAACTCCGATTTTGTTACTGGAGTGGGTACCGGCAAACTTGCCTTTGGAAGACGAATATCCTGGCATAAGAGTTTGTCAGTCTCTGTTAAATCATATTCGGACGGTGATGTTTTAGGGGTCTCGATCAAAGAGCGCAATCTCTGCCCTTCCTTTCTGGTATAATTCGTGTAATAGTTGATGGTATCCAGTTTCTTCTTCTTCTCCACAACTGTCATCTCGTAGTCCGTATCCAAAGGAGCAATATACCGTGGGGCTTTGTTGAAGATGGTGCTTACCCTGTAAAATGGCAGAATTAACCAAAACTTGAATTTCAATTGCTCTATTGAGAAGGACGCTGTACTTATTACTAACCTATGATCTCCTCTCCACGGTCTTAGAGATTTTTGCAAATCATTTGGAAATGCGATCAGATCATTCCTATTCGAATTATCTGCTTTTATCAAGGCAGCTCTTGGTTTCACAACTTTCGTTTTAAATTTGACGTTTTGACAGAACTTTCCAGCCTCCCTTATATAATTAGGGGTGATGCCTGTATTGATTTCGGGTAAGGGCACCCTTTTCTCCGCTTTGGTGTGATAAACCAGTGGTACCAGAATTTTCCCAAGCAGTTCATAATTGTCGTTGTCGGTTTTGGGCACATTATGGTATTTTAAATCGAATCTAATCGATGTGCTGACAGATTCTATATTGCGAGTAGTGAGGGAGACTGCGACTTGGATACTTTTGGCTGGAGGTATCAGAACTTTATAATTATCCACTTCGACGAACGGTGATTTCTTGTACCACACGATGATGGGTAACGTGGCGGAGCGATTGATGAATTCTAAAACTCTAGTCTCTGGCTGGCCAATCGTTAAGCTCTCAGTAAAGTGGAGCGTATCTGGTACAACTTGCACCGATGGCAGCTCGGCTATAGCATGTAAATAGAATGTTTGGTAGTCGTCATATTGGAATTTAGTGGTGGACTCTGATAATACGGACATTGAACTAACAGCTTGCGCCATATCGTTTCTCTTGATGGCTGGAACCGATAGAACTTATAATATTTTGTAAAGAATTAACGATTAAGAAATATTGTCATGCTTGGTGGTCGCTGCGCATAAATAACTTACGCTCTTTTATCACAGAAGCATTCCAAGAAAAATCTAGACTATCAGAGGTTTCTTCATTGAGGAATAGCCTCTCCGTGTAAGTTGTCGGTGATAGGTACTTGCATTTTGCCCGGAATATGTGTAACATGCAGAAATAGAACGATCTCAGTTGCTCGTTAGGTTTTGGTCGAATTGGTTTGAAGCTAAAATAGAAAAAATGATTTTTCGTAATTGGAAGTGCAAAGGTGTGAATTACATGAAGTGAAACGGCCTCAATTCTTTTGATTCGAATACTCCTTCTTGTGGACTAACGTTGAAATTTTTAAATTCATCATCTTTTTCCTGACATTGTTTGAAATCCTGCAAAACACCAACATAGTTTATATTTTAAAGGGAATTGCGACGATATCGTACAAGCGATAACCATACCATAATGTTTTCATCAATATCGCCGGCTATGCAGAACACCGTTTGGAAAGCGCTGTAGTTTCTTATAAAAAGTTTTTCCGTTGATTGAAGTCCAACGTACGTAGTTGGAAAATCGATGATAGTAAACGTGTTGGACAAGGGATGGTCTACAATTTCAAAAGTTGGTTTAATCGCCGTGAGTGTGACTGGAACTAGGTATGGTTTGTCGCATTTGATCCATAACCAGTCGGTTATTTCGCCTTCCTTGCTGCTTATCATTTTTATGTCGATTTTCACGGAAGATCTTGGCTAAGATTAAAAATGTACATCTTTAAATGGATGTCCACCTTGAAAGATAGTGGTATATATTATGGGAATTTTTACTTTATGTGGTTGTTGTAAAAATTTTCAATTAAATAGAAAAGTCATTCGTTTTACCTGAACGTAACCTTTATGCGGATCAGCCATAATCTTGCAATCCGCATTAGATTTTGTATCAACGAAAAACCGAGTTATCTTGCTACCAGCGTTTTTTATCTCCAGGATTTGAGAAGGTATCGTCACGTGGAGGTCAACGAGGCCTAAGTTGATGGTTTTAGGTGAAATTGTGATCTCTGCAGCACATTCTTTACTAGAAAATGTTGTATATAATACTAGATACGACACTAGATATTTGTCTAATACGTGATTACGATAGATTGAATCACGATAATGCTACACTTGCTGAAGAGCAGGAATAACTCGTAATACTTACACGATTATTTCGTAGTTTACGCGATTATCGTCGATAAAAATTGGCACGATACTACGGTCAGCGCTTACGTGGCTATGAGTGTGAATGACTTCCCGCACTAAACACAATCCCGGCGATAGATTACGATTTTTGACGCATTTTATCTTGTAGGCCTGAAATTGTTACGAAATAATTTATTGAATTTATACATTATAGGGTAATTGCACGTACGAAAGATGTGGGTGGTGTAATCCGTACGCAAACTTTGTTACTGCTGATATTTTGTATGACGATCTTCTGCTTGTACACTCCACCTTCGAAAGCATGCTTGAACTCTAAAAAGGACGGTTTTATACGGACCCCGTGAACTTCGAGATATGGTTTATCCGGATTGTCTAGACAGATCGAATCTTCTAAAAGTAGTGGTACAATCGGTATAGACATATAATAGAACAAAAAATGACAAAAAATGGAAAAAACTATATGAATAAATGACAGATTGTTACAGGTTATGCCGTGACATTTTCGGTGTAAATGAAGTTAAGCTAACTAGATATTTGAATTTTGTGTTGTATTTTTGGTTCCTTAACCTACAGTTTCACATCTGCTTAGCCTTTGTCTCCGATAGCAGTGTGATAAAAAGACAAGATTTTATCAATTTAGAGTAGAACTAAACATTAACTACCTATTTTCAAACGATCATGAAACAGCTGGAGTTGAATGGTTCAAAAAGTTTTCTGATAGAATAAGAAAACAAGCAAACATTAGAAAATCCAAAGATTTGTCTCTAATTATAGTAAAACTGATTAATGACACTAATAGATATTGCTACACAAGTATGTGGAGTTAGTGTGACAAATGGTACCAGAAACTATACCTCGTGGTGGAACAATGCAATAAAAGGACAAGTCAAAAGGAAAAAGAAGGAATCGAAAGACTACTTAGCCGATAGAGGTGTAGAGAAATAAGATATATAAAACAGAGGGAAGAAAACTGAAAGAGTTAGTAATAGCAGCAAAAAGAGATAAATGAAAAATGCTTGGTGATAACATGTAGAAAGACAGTAAAGAGAATCAGAAATTGTTCTATAAGTCACTCAAAACACTAAGAAAGAATGACAGGTCAGAAACACTTTTGACAACAAACAAAAAAGGAGAAATATGGCTAGAAAAAGAGGATGTAATAGCCAGATGGAAAGAATACTTTCAAGAAATTTTAAAAGACGATAATGTTGCCCATAATGACCCAACAGAAGAAGAAGACCTACAACACAATCGAGATATATGGAGCACAACACAGACCGATATTGACTTACGGATGTGAGTCGTGGAAAAGTCCGAAATACAGGCTATGGAGATGAAATATCTAAGAAGAATTAGGGGAGTCATTGAACTAGGTAGATTGAAGAACCTAGATATTTGACAAGACCTCGGAATAGACTAAATATTACAATTCATTGAAATACGACAATTGTGTTAGTTGGGACACATGCAACGCATGAAAGAGGAAACTCCGGTGAAGAGAGTTTGAGAAACGAAAATTCAGAAGAAGAGAAGAAGAGGTAGACCCCGTAAGACATGGGATGGAGTGAGGCAGGCTATGATGCTGTTCAAGGATAGAAGAGATTGGAGAAGATACATGCAAACATATAGATAGAGTTAGATTATTTATTTCATTAAATGTTCGAAGTGCTGTCCGTTTTGGGCCCTACATAAAAATGAAATGGCGTTTGCAAACATGTTTGAACATTTCTAGGCGTGACTTTTTGAAACGCTCTTAAAATGCGATGGCGCATATCATCTTCGGTTGTTGGTGGCGTCTCATAAATTTTATTTTGAATGAAACCCTTTAAAAAGAAATCGCAGCTTGTACGATCTTGCGATCTCGGAGGCCATCTGACAGGTCCACCACGTCCACGTAGGGTCTTCCATTTAAAATAATAAACTAAGTATCTATTTTCAGTAGAATCGGATGTCCGCCATTACTGATACTAATTTTAAAATGTGTAGACTTCGATCCGAGACAACATTTTTTCAAAAAATTAATAGTAAGTCGCCTATGGACCGTTGCATCTGAGGCTGGACAGCCTGTATAAAAAATGCCTATCGAACTTTTTCGCATATGTCATATGTGAATAGCTGAATATTATTGTTTTCTAAAGCAGAGATTTTTATAAAGAATTATATTTTTTCGTAAAACTTATAATAAATGGCGCCAACTTAAGTAGACACGCTTATATAGTAAAAACGATTAAAAACGATGGTTCAAAACTTTCATAATCGTTCAAATCCACTAAAATTAAAACACACATTTATATCTTAGCTTTTAATAAATAAATACAACATATATAATAAATATAATAAAATATTTCATTAAAATAATGAATAATCAAGTTACTCCTTACAAAACAAAAAGAGTCGAATATAAAAATAAAATATAAAACAAAATGCCGCGTCTATACCGATTTTTTAGTGCTACACAAAAGAGTAGTTTCAGTTGTTGTACTGACTCCTGATAAGCCAGCCGACGAATTCTTTTGAGCCATATCATCGCAACTGATCTCCGGGTCGTCACGTTGAAGAATAATCTGATAATGGCGATATTCGAAACCGTCCTCGGACATTAAGGCGATAGAAACTGATTTCGGTATTGTCTTAGTCGGCTGTAGATCGACAGGAACTGCTACGAAATCCGGACTACATTCGTCTTCTATGTCGATGTACTTGGGAAATTTCAGTGGGCAATTTTTCGGTGGGGTGATGAAGTATCGCTTCGGCACGCAGAGGCTTACGCTATAAGGTGGTACTGAAACCCTTATTAATCTCTTCAGGACATGCACTCCCGTAAGTGTTTCTGAAAATGTGCAAGGAAATATTATTAATATACTTTCGAATATGCATATTAGAGAATATGCTGATTTCAATTTTGTCAAATATACCGAGTTTGATACATTTCCTCCATTATCTTGGTGATGATGATAAAACCCCTCTTCTTGGACATCGTTGTAACTGCCAAGGTTGGCAGAGAATCATTTAAAACCACACGAATCTAATGCTTTCTACCGCGGAAACCATGGCTAGCACACCAATACACTCCAATATTATTAATTTTTGATAATCATTCATCTCATACTTCTTTAGAAGCAATCAACTTGTGCAGAGAGAGAGAGAGAGTGGGGTCATTATGATGATGTTTTACCTCCTCAGACAACGCACCGATTGCAGCCATTGGTCGTGGGATTTTTTTGTCCCCTTAAAACATTTTATAGCCAGGTCTGCGATAGTTATTTGGTAACAATCCAGGTAAAACAATTACAGATAAAAATGTTGGACAGCTCTTCGGAAAAGCATATTTTAAAGCAGCAACTGTAGGAACCGCAGTTAACAGCTTCGCTAAGTGTGGCATTGAACCATTTGATCCAAACACATTTAGTGAGGCAGATTTTGCAAGTGACCGCAGACTCTTTAAATTAGAATGCTTGAATGTCAGATATCTTGTCAGTTAAAAAATTTATTGATAACATAGATAAAAACAGAGTTGTGAAAGAGAATAATTGACTTTAAGTGTCGTTTCTCTTATTTTCGGTATTTTGTATAAATCTCTTATTTTAGAAACTTCTAATATAAAAAGATCTTATAAAACGACAATTTCCGTCACAAAATGAAATTACAATTTGAGTTCAGAGTCGGGGCTTCCCCAAAAGATAGTACAACTACAGTGGTAGCCATAACCTCAATAGTTAGAGGACAAGGAGAAAAATATACTATACCAGATGAACTCATTTATGCAGATTTTCATGAAGAGTTAAAACGTACGGATGTTTTCAAAAAGGTGAGAGATTCATTAGGAAAAAGGCACGACGTGTTGAAAATATGGATAAAGCTGCAAAAGAATTGCAAAAGATATATTTGGATGATGAAGGGAATATCCAGTTTGAAGGAAAAGACACTAAAGCGAAATCTAAAATTCCACCAGATTCAGCTAGTTCATCCGGCTTGTAAAAATTGCCTTGCAATGCTAGACCTCTAACTAATGATCAAAAAAAAAAAAACAAGAGAACAAACCGGAACATGGGATTCTAGAAGATTTGGCTGTTGCAAGTGTATCCGGTCTGCAAAACTCAACTACATTAATCCAATCAGCAAATTAAATTTGTTAAGATTAGACTTTTGCCTCAAATCATTAGACCCACTCTGAAAACCAACAAAAAGAAATAAAAAGCCTCAATATTAACCTCAACTACGAATAAAGAAAATCTTGAAAGAACGAGAAAAGAATAGTAAAAATGAGGCTAAGAAAAGCAAAGTGGGAAAAAAACGTATTTAATGAAACTCGAAAAAAAATTATTGAAGAGGTTCCAAAAAAATCTGAAGGTCCCCGAAGAACGATACTTTGATCCTGCAGTTGAAAATTGGATCAAGTGTGATGTGTACGAAAATTGGTGGCACGAACCTGCACGAGTTATGAGAATCGAGGTGTGACCTTTGTATGTAATCGTCGTCTTGCCCCAATGTGTTCGTCATCTTACCCCACAATTGGGGCAAAATTATGAAAATGCACCAACCAAAAATTAATCAATGTTCCGTTGTTTTCTTACACTTGTTTTTTTATATCTATTTCTAGTTAATTTTTTGTACGTTCTTTTCCTTAACCTCGCCAATTTGCCCCACTTCACCCTACACGCTATCATTGAAGAACAAAATAGCCTCTACGAATTTTCATTCATTCATTCAGTTAGGGTTGGACACCTATTGTCCAGGCACTTGAGCTGGGTGCTCTTTGTACTATCCCTATTGGAGCCCTCATTTCCAGTTGAGAAGTTCACTGTCCTCTACAAAGTCCTGTAACTTGTCCGCTGGAAACTTGAGTACCCTCGAAGGCTCCAGTAGATCCTTTCCGAAATGTTTCTGCCTGAGTACCTTCAATTCCTCACATGTGCAGATTACATGTAAACTTGTTTCCTCCTGTAACTAGCATCTCCTGCATCAGGGTTCGCTTACCCGACCCGTGTTGCATAGATGCTTCCTTAAGGGACAGTGTCCAGTTATCAACCCAATAATGGTCTTAACTTGTTTTTTATTGCGTCTAATTAGGCTTTCAGAGAACTTAACGTCCCCGTCCCCTATTAGCGCTTTAGTATGGAGTTGACCCTCAGTCGACCTCCATTTCCTTACTCTTTCCTTATCTAACCAAGACCAAATCGCCCTTCTAGTAGAATCCCTTGTGATTCCACATACGGGTTCTGGTCCTATGAAGTGTTTCCTAGAACCCTCCTTGGCTAGTTCATCGGCTATTATATTGCCTCTAATATCCTCATGTCCAGGCACCCAGATCAAAGATACCTTGTTGTCTTGTGCCAATCTATTGAGGTGCTGTTTACAGTCTTTAACCAGTTTTGATCTGGTAAGAGGATTCATAACTGCCTTGACAGCGGCCTGACTAGTCAGCCTCTACGAATTTTTGAAATCCTAAAGCGGAGGAGCTGGTATGTCCCCTGCTTTGCCAGAAAGAAAGTCCTTTACCCCGGTAAATATGAAAGCACAAAATTCCCTTTTCTCGGCGAAGCAACATCGAAGGATTGGATCGTGAACGAGGAAAATTTAAAATAAAACTCACGCGAATGTATTTTCCAAAATTCGATGTCTTCTCCACTCGTTTTGACGAAAGTTTCCACCAGAGCCCGCCAAAGCAATCTATTCTGGTGTGGTATATTGAGAGTCAGCGTCCGAACTTTTTTATTTCCTCTAAGTATAGAGTCTCCGATTGCGGGTATATGCATCTTCAAGCGTTCTTGAAGGGAAAGCATATTGGGTTCAGCGATAATTTTGATAGCAAAATCGCCGATGTGTGGGTTTCGAAAGAAGACATATAAAGGAATTACTCTCACTGAAACAATGCACATGTAACAATCCACATGTGCTACACCGTTCTCATCGAAATCGACACAGTCTTTCTTTGCTCTGATCCTGAGTACTTCATGTTTTGACATTGTTTCTTTGTAAGGAAGCTCTTGAACCTCCGCCCATGTTCTTACTATAGCACTAGTGGATTGCGTCCTGTATACACCGGCTTTCTTATAAGGTGAGGATACTTCGAGTTGTATTTCCGAGGAAACCAAGTAGATGCCTTTAACTTCCAGGGTGTCAGTAAAGTATTGGATGTTAGGAACTCCAATTAAGGTGATAACCACGCTTCTTGCGTAACGATAACCTTTACATTCGCCACTCAAGATTAAAGTGCATTTTGACTCTTTGATAAATTTTGCCCAATAATCAATGTGGACTTTCACATTACTTTTGGGTTGGATTACATAAAAGTCTTTGTCCAGTTGGAAACAATCATCATCACCTCCGTATAGTATCGCTTTATAGGCTACTGGGAAATCGTTGGCGTTCTTAACGCTGAAAGATTTCTGTATACGTTGGCTCAAACCGGTTTGAAATTCGATGGTCTGCGATGGATACATGTTAGGAAGCAATTGGTAGAGGTAAACAGCAAGGAACAGGTTCCGACACGCATTCGTCTTTTCTAGATCTTCCACTGTGAATTTGTAGCTGAAATTCAAAATTTGCCACGCTTGTATTATTTTGATGTTATTATGTGAAAATTCTTCAGGAGCTGCAGGATCGAAGCACATATCTTTGAAATGGTCAATTAAATAAGGACAATATGCTACCGTTAAAGCTGCGAAGACAAACCCATCATCCATACCGTCCTCAAAACATGTTATCTCTTTTGGGCTCAGAAAAGTGTTCTCCTTCCAAACAGTTTCTCTAACTTCGTTGTAATGGAACTGCATCCAGTCTAGTAAGAGCAATTCAGTGATGCTGAATAAATGCTGGTTTCTGCCAATGTTCTTAATAGAATTCATGTATTTTATATGGCTTGGACATGTAATCTTGGCCGGTGCCGTAACAACTTTCTTGTCGCCCAAAATCAACCTTTGCAAAATCATTACTTTGTAGGTTTGGAAGAGAACATCCAACCAAGTTTGTTTAGCGAGAGAGCAATATTCGGCGGCATCAGAAACATGTGTTTGTGGTGGGATGGCATCTTCGTCTTTGAAGTGAGTTATAAACACGCGATAATGCACAAAATCTAATAAGTGCTCAGTGCGTAGGTAGCCGAATCGAGCTCCTAAATCAATAATGAATTGCAAAGCTTTCTCGTAGATGTCGTAAAAGTATTTCGTTCTCCTGACGTTTTCTTCAGGAGCCGGCCTAAATAAATAAGAAAGATTAAAGTAGTTTCAAGTACAACGACCTCGAACTTACTCCAATTGAAAATGTTCTTCGACTTTTTTGCCACCCAAGTTAATCAGCAGATTTATATAGGGCACAATGGGTACTGAGTTCTCTTTAAAGATGATGTAATTGAAACCGTTAGGTATCTCGTAGAAGTTGGTGCCGTGGAATACTTGCGTGAAGATCCAAGATTGTAAAATCTTAATGGCACCTGTTGCAAACTCCTTCAGAGGACCCTCATTCTTCGGGAAAAAGGGATATTCTGGGAAGAAAGTGGACAAATCATATTCTTCTTTGTAGCGGTTCGGCGGTCCGTCCATAAGTGATACTAAAGATGTTCTGCGCTAAAAATTTAATAACGTCATGACGATAGGATCAAGTGTTAAGTTCATCACCCACTATGCTATCATACGAAGTCCTCCTCAGTGTAAGATTGTATTCATTATCGTCCAGGAACTGCACCATATGGGCATAATTGGTCAGGAAACAATTCTCGCGGCATATGGGGAAAGGTACGCAACACGACACCCCGCAAGAGCAACGGATTCCGTAATAATCCATTGAATATGTAGGTCTGTCAGCGTTGAATGTCGCCTTAACCGTGACTTCTCTGGTGTTTGTCGAATTCGGAGGATTGTCAAAAATTTCCAAATTTGCACCCATCACGTCGATGTTAAAGGATATCTTAGAAAACAGAAGCAATACAGGGTGGTTGGTTTTTCATTGTCCAGCCTATATCAGCTTTATTATCAAAAATACAGGAAAATGTTTTTATCTCGAGATGGTCTATCATATTGCGTACTATAGTAACGATAATCAACTTTAATTTTTTTAATGGAACACCCTGTATTTTCATAATGCTAACATCTCTAAATAATGGCCTACAGTGGCATGACTACCCCAATTCAGTCCTAGGAAATTAACCGTAGTTACCTCAGGAATAGACCCGACCCAGTACCTCCCGTCACGAATGTACATTCATCTTCAATAGAAGCTGAGAGGTGCAGGAGGTTAGTTTTATTTACATCCAAGAGAAGTCCACTGCCGCGACACCAATTATTATTACTTGAGAAGCTGAATTACTCACTTCGACAGCAGAAGGACATGATACAGTCCAAGATACATCACCAGCATACTGCGAATACGTACAATCAATCATAACATATGCCAGGTCATTAACATACAATAAGAATAAAGTCGGTCCCAAAATTGAGCCTTGAGGAACACCACACCGAACGGCAACCCTATCAGATACAAAAAGCATTTGCAACCTCTACAATATTTATCGAATGGAAAAAATTATTGAAAAGTTTAGCCAATTCAAGAGGATTATCTATTGGATTTTTGTTTTTCAAGATCGGATATTCTGTATTGCACTGAGCGGTACTGTTTGTCATTAGTTTAATAATCTCTCAAGATATCTTCGATGAATTAGTAGCATTTCTAATTCTTCCATCATAATAAATCGTTTTCGCATTGGATACAATCGATGCATAATGCTTTCTTCTATCTTGATAATTTTCCAAAAGGATTGGCCTTTTATATTGCTTGTAAAGTTTATATGCATCATTGACACTTTAACGGTAAAGCCTCAAGTCCTCAGTATACCATGGGAATCTACAACAGTTGTTTACCTTCATCTTAATTTGGGAAAGCAAATATTAAAGTAATGCATTATTGAAATTAATAAACATTTGCCCAGATATTATAGCAAAATACACGTCACACCATGTTTCGCTAAGAAGCAAGTGGCTGTTAAACTTTGACCCTACAATTGAACTCGTCACTTTCCAACCGTGAAATCAATTAAAGTGGATGTGGTGGCCGTAATTCTTGTCGATTCGTTAACATGACCCTTCAAATTAAAACATTGAAATATGTTTAGAACATCTCTCTGCATCATTCTGCAGTCTACGAAAAAATTAATGTTAAAGTCTTCCCCAATGATAAATGATAACTATATTATTGTCCACTTTCACATATAACATTTAATTTGAGTTATAAAACCTATATAAACAAAAGCAAACAAGCATCATTAAATTTAAACAGACATCACTTCCAGGAGATCTATACAACGAGGCAACCACAAAGCTGTATCCATCAATTTTAAACTTTACTAGAGTGTATTCCAAGTCTTTTTCTTTGCAAGCGGTGAAATTTTAAAATTTTCCGCACGTAGATAGCAACACCTCCTCTCTCCCCCATAATCGAACATAATTACGCCAGCTGTCACGGGACGCGATATTTCCATTTATTTTATCTGTAGATTTTCGTGCACCTACTGTAATATAATTATCTCTTTGTGATATATTCTTAATAGTTTAAAAATGTAACAGTTTCTAACAGACAACGAGCAAACAGGTGACTTATGATGAGAACTGTACCGGCCGGTGTAGGAATTCGACTCGGCTCCGCTTGTGATACACTACTTCCCGTCAGGCCGCTGAGGAGTCCAGTCCGCTCCGCAATTAACGTAAAATATCTTTGTCAATTTATGGCAAGTTAGTGTTCTTGTGTTAATTATATTTGTTTAAATAATCAGTATAACGTACGGCCGTGATTACTGGGAAGGTCCAGCGCGTAGCCAATGAATATAAAATACTGGAAAAGAACAAACAAGAAAGGACACGCCCGAAGCCCCAAGACAAAGCACGAAGAAAGAAGCGGACATTCGGCGGGAAGGAACGGCGTCAGCGAGCGTACGCGAAGAAGGAAGTTGCGCAAAGGTAGTTGGCCATGAAGTTATTCTATTTTACAAATATGACCTCCTAGTAAAATAAAAAGTCATGTTCTAAATTTTTTTATTCATATTATTTATTTGTTATTTATTTACTTGAGGCATTTTCATTCATTTAGTTGCATATTTGTCTGCCTATTTTGTGTAATTATTTATTGTTAAAATATTATAAATCCTCCATTAACCGCACGTACTGGGAACGTATAAAGAAAGACAGTTTGTAAAGTAAGTATATGTTTTCTTTATTACGTTAGAGCGACTGCGACTGACATTTTGCTAGTCAGGGGAATTAATTTCTTTATTTCGGTATCAATAACGTCCGTCATTGTGGGTTCACAGGGGGATTTGTTCATATACAGTGGCGCCCAAGAGATTTTAAACACATATTAGCAAATTTTAGTTTTTCATACTTTTACTTATTATTTCGTTTCCGTAGACAACTACTACACATATTCCAACTTGTGACGTATCATGATAAACAGACTTTAATGGGGGATTCATTTTTACAGAAAATATACAGGGCGTTCGATAAAAAAGATTAAAGTTGATTATCGCTGCTAAAAATCAGTAAGCTATGAAAGATTACTAATGATGCAATATCATTTCGAGATAAAAACATTTTCCTCTAACATTTTTTTGCATTTTTGTTTCTAAGGCTGGATAATGAAAATCTAACCACTCTGTATAGACGCAGGTCTTTCATTGAACATAAAAAGTGGGCGCTGTTACTAAAAGAAGTGGTACTAGATTATTGTTAATTGGTGAGATTACCTTGCAGTTGGCAAAATGGTTCTTGAATATGAATTTTAAACTGCCGGCGTCGGAAATATTCAATGGTCCCGGTTTATAAAATGGCAAATCCGATATCGGTGTAATAGTTGGTGCGTCATATCTACCGGTTATTTGTAAAGCATTGTGTGGTTCAGACGAGTTATCCGACTTCAAGAAGATTGGCAGAAGCATTTCGTATTTTCCGTACGTATCAGGTTGAAATAAGATTTGCAATTCGACGTATTCATTCGGATTTAACACGTAAACCATACTGCTTGAATACGTGGTGATTGTAGGACCGCTTATTTGCGTTATGCTGAACGGAGGGGATAACCCATCCGTTCTGATACACACTTCTTCAGCTTCCTTTTGCTCGTTCGAAATTTTTAAATTGTACGAGTTTCTATATTGAAATGGAGGTGTGCAAACATTTAAATCGATCTTCAGTTTGGAGAATTGCAATTTGGGTTCTATTGAACGACTGGAAACACGCGGCATCGGAAGCGTCTTCGGCAAGTGACTATTTTGGCGTTTCATTGGTGTTGAATCTAAATAGAATGAGGCTTGATTGGTTACCATATGATCTGTGACTGGTCCAAGGATATCGTTGATAATCATTGGCAAGAAGAATTTATCGTAAGCGATGTCGTTGGGTGTGAAGTGCATGTATAGTTCTTTGCAGGAATGTTTCTCCAATACCAGCTCGGTCAATGGCGGTGACCACCAGTACCTCTTCTTTTCCGTGATGGTGTATTCATTGTACTTCGATATGTCGAATTTTATGAAAGTCTTCGTATCACTTTTGTTACACAAGACAAATTTGATCGTATCAATACTATTCGATGGCAGTTTTTGGAACTCTAACAGTAGAGGGCTTATGGTCACATCGGGATAGACTACGTGCCCCACAACGTGCAATACCACGACCTCCGAATCTCCGATGTTGAATCTCAGCATTTCCGAAAACTTCAAGCACGAAGTCATCTTTAAGGTTACGGTAATCACGACGTAACTATTACCGTAAATGATGCCCTTCTTTGGTGTGACTTGTATGTAATTTGAAGGTTTTATGTCAAGCGAGAAAGATTTTGGATAAATCGAATTATTCTTGATATAAGTCGTCTTCGTGATTGGTATGTTAAGTGGCACGTGAGTGAAATGAAGTTCTTCAGTGACGTAGCGCTGTTTTATATTCTCAGGTTTAGCGATCAATCTAATCTGTTGCGAGGGAATCTGTGAAGCAATAAAATATTAGGACAATACACTCTTTATTTAACACGTTGGATAGAAACCTCACTAGCCAACAGTTGGATGTCTACCGTTGAATCACCTGGGCGATCGGCCAAATATGTGACTTCACACCACATATTACAGTTGGCTTTGATCAATCCTTCTATTGGCCTCACTTGGAAGTTTTGACATTCTACTTCCCAGTTGAAACTGGTATCGTTGTTTAGCGGATTCACGATCTCAATATAGCGGATGTACTCATCCTCGAATTCGATAACATTAACGTCAGTCGTCAAGTAAGGTCGAAGGACGTCAGCTTGGACGTTGACGACGAACATACAGCATTCGTTTATTATTAAATCCACGCGAGTTGTGTAGAATCCACTTTGCGCTGAATTGTAAGCCAACGTTAGATAACACTCGCTGTACGATCGTATAATTTGTTTGTTTCCGCTCGGTGTTTCAACGCAATTCTTCTCAGGTCTGATATAGACGCATATCGCGAATGGATTGGCGTTTCTAATAAAGATTCGAAAATCGCTACGGCTATGTATTGCTACCTGAGGAAATAAACATTTGTGGTCTTCAATCTTGATAAATTGAGCACTTGTGAATTTTAAACAATTAATTAGAAAGGGAAATTCGTTTCACAAAAATATATATGATTTATGTCATACACTAAATGTACATTTCGTTGGCAAAATGGACCAACGTTTCCCAAATTTTGGGTCAGATACGTTGATGACATTTTTTCAATCATTCCAAGAGATTTTGATTTAGACTAATTTGTCAATTACATTAATAACGACAAATTTTAATTTTTTTTTATTTTTCTTTATGAATTATATACAAACAAATATTTTGTTTTATTAGGTGTTGGAATTAACTCGTAGCGTTTTACTAGAAATGGCGTAGGTAGTACAGTATTTCGTTGTTACCGACAGTAATGTATTCATCGTGAAACAGCGGCCATTGAAAGTCATGCGCTGTATACAACTTCTTTTTGAATCGTAAATAACAACACTACAATTTATTGCCGAATAAAGTATTTTTGCTGGGAGTTTTAATTCATTACTTTAATATGAACAAAAGTGCTGCTGAAGCTCATCGTATTTTAGTGCAAGTGTATGGTGAACATGCTCTAGCTGAGCAAACGCGTCGGAAGTGGTTTGCACGTTTTAAAGCTGGCGATTTCGACTTGGATGACAAGGAGCGACCTGGACAGCCGAAGAAATTTGAAGATAATGAGTTGGAGGCATTGCTTAATGAAGACGAAAGTCAAACACTTCAAGCCTTGTCTACATCATTGGGAGTTGACTTATCAACGGTAGGAAAACGTCTCAAAACTTTGAGCATAATCCAGAAGGAAGGACATTGGGTTCCATATGAATTGAAACCGAGGGACATTGAGAGAAGACTTTTGACATGTGAACTGCTGCTTCAACGGGCGAAGAGGAAAGGTTTTTTGCATCGAATTGTCACTGGCGATGAAAAATGGATCCATTACGACAATCCGAAGCGCAAAAAGTCATGGGTTAAGCCCGGCCAACCGTCAGGATCAGTGGCAAAACCAAATATCCATGGGTCTAAGCTCCTACTCTGTATTTGGTGGGATCAGCGCGGTGTGATTTATTAGGAACTGCTGCAACCGAATGAAACCATAACTGGAGATCGCTACCGACTGCAATTGATGCGCTTGAGCCGTGCATTAAAAGAAAAACGGCCGGAATACTCCGAAAGACACGAAAAAATCATTTTGCTGCACGACAATGCTCGTCCACACGTCGCAAGACCGGTACAAACATATCTGGAAACACTTAAATGGGAAATCCTACCTCACCCGCCGTATTCTCCAGATATCGCACCCTCTGATTACCATTAGTTTCGTTCGATGGCTCACGGCTTGTCTGATCAGAAGTTCACTTCTTACGAAGGTTGTCAAGAATGGGTCGATTCGTGGATTGCGTCTAAAGACGATGCGTTCTTCCGACGTGGTATTCGTACCCTGCCAGAAAGATGGTCAAAAGTAGTAGAAAGCGATGGGCAATACTTCTTTTTCATTAAAAAAAAACGCTATGAATTAATTCCAACACCCAATATATTCCTAATAATTATTATAAAAACAAATATCTTCTATCACGTCTGGTATTATAAACAAATAAAATTCATATTGATCATACAATACTAACACTAACTAAGTACATATATGCTATTCTGGGATGTATTTAGAAAGTCTTTCTTTTTACTTTTCTTTTATTCTGGGATGAAGAACATTCCGAAATTAAAGTCCAACAGTAGTCAGCAAGCATCTCGCTATTCCACTTGCCCTGATAGCGTTTTTTAATAGTGGAAATATCCTGATGAAATCTTTCCCCATCACCCCCGTCACTAACGTCTCCAAGATTCGGGGGAAAGAAGTTCAGGTGCGAATGCAAGAAATGTATTTTAAGACTCATATTACAGCTTAATGCATGGTAACTTCTAACAAGTTCACTAACAATTTCCTCGTAATCTTCAGATTTTTATTTCCTAAGAAATTCTTTGTCACACTTTTAAATGCATCCCAAGCAGTCCGTTCTAAATCGCTCAAGAGTACGTCAAATTCTCGATCCTGTTGCAACAGATTAATCTGGGGTCCTATAAAAATACCCTCTGTAAGTTTTGCCTCAGTTATATTAGGAAATTTTTGTTTAAGGTATCGAAATCCTGGTCCCTCTTTGTCCAATGCTTTGACGACATTCTTCATCAAACCTAATTTTATTTGTAATGGCGGTGAAAGTATTTTATGAGGCTCCACCAACGAATTATGGACTACGTTCTTTTCTCTATGAGTGTATTGTATTCTGGTTGGACATTGTTTAACAGTATAGTGCAAATTTCTCGCTCGACTATCCCATTCACAAAGGAAACAGCAATACTTTGTGAATCCTAGTTGTAGACCAAGTAGAATTGCAACTACTTTGAGATCATCACTGATGTATCATTTATAGGTTTTGTAATTGATTTTATCAAGGAGATCTGTCATATTATCGTATATTTCCTTCATGTGCACTTCATGACCAACAAGAATGGAGGAGTAGATGTTTCCTATATGTAGGAGGACAGCTTTCAAACTCAATTTAGAATCATCTATAAAAAGACGCCATTCTTCCGGTTGGTGTTTGTAACCGAATTCTCGCATTAAACCGTCAACATTTTCGCAAAATGAAAGACCTTCATCAGTTGAAAAATACTGTGACAGTTCTTTCTGGCGATTTCGATACCTATACAGAAATACGCGTACCCGGAGCTAACAGCACCATCCTTGCAGTCATGATCCTAATATTTTTCGCCTGAGTTTTTGATAAATTGAGATCTCGAACTAGGTCATTTAATTCCAATTGATTGAAATGAGGCGTGTCCTCTTGAGATGGCAAATATTCTTCATCTGTGTCCGACAACTCTGATGAAATGTATTCGTCTATCTCGGTTTCAACATGTTCTTGGTTCGAAACATCCATAGGACTTGGTACTGGCAAAGCTTCCGAATGAGGAATTGGACGAGTGGCACAAGGTAAATTAGGATAGGTAATTTTATCCTTATTTTTACTGGAAAAGCCCAAGGTCTTTGTACAGGAAAAGTAGCTGTCTGTCGAATGATCCTTTTGTTCTCGCCAAATCATAGGCCTACCAAATGGCATAGCTATGCTCTTACCTTCTATTCAGCTCCTCAAAGTAACAGCACATCGTGCACAGGCATTGTGAGGCGTCCACAACTTGTCTTGATTTGTAATTTTTAATTTAAAATAAAGATTATACGATTTTTCTATTAACGGTGTAATATTTGGTCTATGCTGTTGAACGGTGAATCCTTCACATACATAACTAATGTTACTACCATACATTGAGTCAATTTGAGTTGAATAACTTGTCTGTAGGGTCTTATGTATACTCACATATGCACAGATCTATTAATTCCTTGATTTGATTGGTTTCAGAGAAAAAAAGGGTGTGGTTTAACGACTATGACGTACAAATTAAGCCCAAACATGTTAAATCCTTTTCAGAATTACAATAAAAAAGTCCATAACGTACACGTATCAGAGTGTAAGATTAAAAAAAAACCTGTTGACCAGTGTAATCAGCGCCCATTTATCAAGTTTACCCATGAAATGGAATTGGAATACACCCTACCGTTTTTAGATTTACTCATCTTTCTTAGGGAGAACAGTTTCCATTTTGACATATTATGTATATCGAAAAACCACACATTCACATAATTATATTCATAACACTTCGTACACTTCTTTCAGATATAAACAAGCTACATTCTTTTTTCTTCTCAACAGACTACAGAACACCCCACTTTCTGAAACAAATTATAATAAAGAGTTTTTCATGATGCATTATGATAGGCCATTTCGAGATAAAAAACATTTTTCTCTACCATTTTTTTGAATTTTTAATGATAAAGCTGATATAGGTTGGACAATGAAAAACCAACCACCCTGTATATAAAGTAGCTGCTGATCATTAAAAAAATCACAATACTGATAAATCAGATTTAGCGTATCATTTTATAAATACAGGACATACATTTTCAATCCATAATGTACACTGCCAACAGCTTGAAAGTTAACGACTGCTGAAAATTTTCGTAGCCTGGTGTAAAGCTGGCTTTGTGTACCGTTATTACCTATATAATAGGCATTTACGAAAATTAAACCGGTAGATACCACTTCCACGAATACCGTTCGAAATTGTTACCGGTTAATTCGAACCGCGTTTGAAAATCGTACCTGATTTACCGAGTTCATCTTCCAGGTAGAAAATTTGTGAACCGAAGAAATTCGTAGGTAAAGGCGGGTAAACTAGCGACATAACCTATAAACCTGTGTTACGAACGAACGCAGAACGTATGGCGGTCTAGTGCATATACTGTCTTACTGTCGCAGTAGCTTATCGTTGTGCTATAGGAAATACATGGTATATTTTATCAAATAAAATGAATAGTGCAGAATGTGTGAACATTCCTACAATTGGCAAATGTTCAATTTGTGGCTTTACAGCAGAATTTTTAGATGTTCAGCGTCATTTTGATGAAGAACATGTATTGGAAGTAGATAATGCTGAAGAGGATGATGATATTGGAAACGATACTACAGATGAAACCGGATCAAAATGGTCACACACCAATATTAAATTACTTCTAGAATTGTATAGAGAAAATATACAATTGTTTAATTCTCAAAGAAGACGAACAAATCTGTTTGGTTATCAGTGGCTAAAAATATTAATGAAAGGGGGTACACATTTACTGGTGATCAATGTGACCTGAAGTTCCGAAACCTGAAAAAAACCTACAAACGTATAGTGGACTCTAATGGCAAAACTGGGCGAGGTGCCATTAATTGGCCATACTTTTCAGTATTTAATGATATTTTTGGCACTGATGCAGATGTAGCTCCTACATGTCTGGCTAGTAACACCTCTGGTATAACATATACAGTATCAAATGATGCTGAGACTTCATCGGCGGAATCCTCTCGTCCTTCAAGTAGAGCAGAGGCAAGTGCCTTTTTTAATGTCGTCTTAGAAAATCAAACAATATTTCTTGTAGGATACACCTATGCCTAACCAAGAGGTTACTGGAACTTCAGTAAATTCCCGTAAAACCAAGCAAAGAAAAGCTAGTGAAGAGCCACAATGGCTAAAGCAGCTCAGGGTAGATGCAGCTTCACGCCATGAAGAAAAAATGAATTTATTGAAGCAATTGATAGATGTATTAAAAAAATAACATGTAGGTATTTTATAGGAACAGTAAAAGTCATAATGTCATACAAGTATGTATTTATTTATCTTGTATCATCACAGAGCATACTTGCAATACAATTCCTCTTGTCTAAACCACACTCATCCCTGCCATTATAAAAAAAAAACAGAATGACTATCATCAATATCTGGGTCAACAATATCATTTTTTAACATACATATATTATGAAGTACACAGCAAGCTAGTACTAATGGAGGTATAAGTTTCATGTTATATATATTCACATGTTTTAAAATTCTAAACCGGCCCTTTAATAAACCAAATGACTGTTCTATGTATACTCGAGTTGCTGAATGTTTATAATTATATTGTTTTTGCAACTGAATCAAGTGACCATTATCTCGAAAAGGTGTAAGAACATAATTTGTATTTCTATATGCTGAGTCTGCTAAAATATGACTGTTGTGAGGACAAACAGCTGCTGGATTTTCCTGAAGTTTTTTTCCTAAATCTGAATTTCGGAAAACTCTTGCATCATGTGCACTACCTGGAAAACCTAACAAAAAAAATTGCTGTTTGGTCTATTTAAAAAGACGCACCTGCAAAAACATCAGTAAATATGTAGTTTGCATTGCACACTGCTTGTAAAATAATGGAGTGATATTTATTTCGATTGAAATATGCCTTTTGTTGTTTTTTGGGTGGAGTTATCGGAATATGACTTCCATCTACTGCTCCAATAACGTTTGTGAAACCTTGCCTTTTTGAAACTCTGACATTGTTTTAAAAACTTCTATACCTGTTGGCCATTTTATATAATTTTTGGACAATTTGGCTAAAATTTCACAAATTTTATGTACATACAACCATGCTGTAGATTTTGATACGTTATATTGTTCTGCGATACATCTACAAATTTTATTCAATCAATACAGTAAATGATATTACAACTAATTATGATACAAACCTAAATACATTTTGGCTAGATAACATACTTAATGTTATCAATAATTGCTTTTCAATTGTGTGGGTTGGCCTTCCAATTCCCATTGGATTACTAGCTCTCAAGAATGGTCCTAATGTTTCTAGTAATTGTTCAAAAGTGTCCCTTCTTAGTCGGAAATGGCTTTTAAAAATCTGTTTAGTAGTATTCTTAATTAAACTGTGCATCGAACTTTAATTTGTTAATACTTACCGTCAGGATTATACATAAGAGCTACATTATTAACATAATTATCTATAGCTAGACGCTTCCTCTCTTTTGGAGTCAGAAATATTGATAATAATCTCTATATCTTCATCACTCTCTATTAACTCAGACACAACAGTAAAAATTGCAGTTGCTTTTTCGTTATTCATGGTACGTACCATAGTATAAGATTGTATAAATGTAAGTGAGGTTATATTATTTATACATAGTCAAGAGTGGTTAAAAGCGTTCGTAAATCAATCAACCTAATCCATCTACCGCAAAATCAGCTGATTACCAGACGGTGAACGGTAAATACCTACTGGTAGAGTTTTCGTAAATGCCTAATGTAATAGCGCTTTTGACTTATTTTGTACTGTTATGCACAGAATGTATTTCTATTTTATTTTAATACATACTGTTAATAAAGGAGAAAAATACACTCAGCGCATAAAACTGCGATAAGTCAAAAACGCTATTAGTAGACTGTCATAAGTGTCATAAAATCAGTCAAACTGTATTTTCCTTATAACAATATCTGAGACTTCTGTAAATATTGTATGATGCCCCGTCTCAGTGAAGCTCAAAAAATAAGAGCAAGAACTTTGTTAGAAAATGGCTGGAGCATGCAAACGGTGGCAGATGATCTGCATGTTAGTAAAACCTGCATTTTTAAATGAAAGCAGAATATTGATCAAGGGGTTGATCTAGCGTATGTGCATGGTGGTGGAGCGAGCACGTTGGAGGATGATGCTTCATTGGTGAATTGGATTCAAAGAAACCTCTTTGGAACGGCAGTGAAAGCGGCATACGAAACCCATTTTCCGGGTTCCATTTCAACAGCAAGGCAACGTATTCGAGATTTTGGACTGAAAAATTATTCTGCTTCCAAAAAGTTTGCGTTAGAGCCACAGCATAAGCAAGACAGATTAAATTTTGCTAATTTATATGTAAACGAAAACGCCGATTTCTGGGAACGCGTTATTTTTTCAGATGAAAAGTTCTTCCAGTCATCCCACGACGGCCCGGTACGTGTGTACAGGCCTGCAAATACGCGTTATGAAGAACGGTACATAAAGCCAACGCACCGTAGTGGTAGATTTTCGGTGCAGGTGTGGGCTTGGATCAGTTGTTTGGTACCTGGTGTTTACTGGAATGTTGAAGGAAGGTTGACTGGAAACTATTACAGAGATCTCCTGGAAAATATTATGTTACCTTCGGTAACGCAGCTTTTTGGGAACAATTTCATTTTTCAGCACGACAACTCTCCAATTCGCACCTCCAACGTTGTGCGTCAATGGCTTGCTACCACAATATTAATATTCTTCCATGGCCATCAAGGAGTCCTGATCTTAATCCTATTGAGAACGTTTGGGGACGAATGACAAAACGTTTGTACAGAAATAATTTTAGAGCGGCCAATCGAAATGAACTTTGGGAAAGTATTGTGGAAGCATGGGAAGAACTAACTCCAGATTATACAAGAACACTTATTATGTCAGTGGGGAATCGTTTACAGCAAGTAATCGACGCCAATGGAGCATGGATAAAATATTAAAATAATTCAATCAGCATTCGTTCTAAATTCTTGTTGTGTTATGTTATATTTCAGTTATCTAAACAATTTCTTAATTTAAAAACAATTTAAAGTTAAGAGTCGTTAACTTTCAAGCTGTTGGCAGTGTACGAGTAATCAAAAAATCTAGATGTAAAAATTTAAATATGTGGGAAAGTATTTATATGTAGAAATTTAAAAACTATTTATTAAACACAGACGTATTTCTGCTCAGTCAGAGTTTCCTAGATTTCATACCACCCTTAACACATTCAGTAAACACCCAACTTAGTTTAGAATATTACTGTAATAAAAGGACAGTTAGATTTAAGGAGGTCTTAACTAACTACAATAAGAAGGTTCGTCACTGTAAACGTTCGAATGTGAAAATACGAATAAGTTTGTATACTACTGATGCTGTTTCCTTGGCAAACGAAATGCAGTATATTTAGTGTATGAAATAAATCATATATATTTTTGTGAAACGAGTTTTGTGTTCTAACAAGTCATCTTACCTTGCCAACATCGACTGTTATTGGATCGATCGTGATCTTGTATACTTGTATAGGACTCAGTGGTATAAACTCGGATGTGCTTTCTAGAGTGGTTATCGGCACACTCGCTTTCAAAAGACGAATATCCTGGCATAAGAGTTTGTCGGTCTCTGTTAAATCATATTCGGAAGGTGATTTTTAGGGATGTCGATCAAAGAGCGCAATCTCTGCCCTTCCTTTCTGGTATAATTCGTGTAATAGTTGATGGTATCCAGTTTCTTCTTCTTCTCCACAACTGTCATCTCGTAGTCCGTATCCAAAGGAGCAATATACCGCGGTACTTTGTTGAAGATGGTGCTTACCCTGTGAAATGGCAGAATTAACCGAAACTTGAATTTCAATTGCTCTATTGAGAAGGACGCTGTACTTATTACTAACCTATGATCTCCTCTCCACGGTCTTAGAGATTTTTGCAAATCGTTTGGGAATGCGATCAGATCGTTCCTATTCGATTTATCTGCTTTTATCAAGGCAGCTCTTGGTTTCACCACTTTCGTTTTAAATTTAACGTTTTGACAGAACTTTCCAGCCTCCCTTATATAATTGGGGGTGATGCCTGTATTGATTTCAGGTAAGGCCACCCTTTTCTCCGCTTTGGTGTGATAAACCAGTGGTACCAGGATTTTCCCAAGAAGTTCATAATTGTCGTTATCGGTTTTGGGCACATTATGGTATTTTAAATCGAATCTAATCGTAGTGCTGACAGATTCTATATTGCGAGTAGTGAGGGAGACTGCGACTTGGATACTTTTGGTTGGAGGTATCAGGACTTTATAATTATCCACTTCGACGTACGGTGATTTCTTGTACCATACGATGATGGGTAACATTGTAGAGCTATTGGTAAATTCTAAAACTCTAGTCTCTGACTGGCCAATCGTTAAGCTCTCAGTAAAGTGGAGCGCATCTGGTACAACTTGTACCGATGGCAGCTCGGCTATAGCATGTAAATAGAATGTTTGATAGTCGTCATATTGGAATTGAGTGATGGACTCTGACAATAAGGACGCTGAACTAACCGCTTGCGGCATATCAAATTTTTGTTTGCTGGCTGTAACAGATAGAATTATGAATACGATTAGCAAATATTGATCGTTGTGTTTGCACATGAATAACTCACGCTCTATCAAGATGGAAGCATTCCACGAATAAACCGAACTATCACTGGTTTCTTCGCTAAAGAATAGCCCATCTGTATAAGTGGTCGGCGTCAGGTACTTCCATTTCAATCGGTGCACATGTAATGTGCAGAAATAGAACGGTCTCAATTGCTGGTTAGGTTTTGGTCGAATTGGTTTGAAGCTAAAATAAAAAAAAATAATTTTTCGTAGTTGGAAATATAAAGGAATTGATTTACATGAACTTAAACGGTTTCAATTCTTTTGATTGGAACACTCCTGATAGTGGACTAACGTTGAAATGTCTAAATTCCTCATCTTTTTCCTGGCACTGTTTGAAATCCTGCAAAACACCAATTTAATATATGGGGTGTTCCATAAAAATTTTCAAAGGCTGTCATGTCTTTATTTATCATCTGATTTTAATGGTCTATATATATGAAACTGTAGGGTTTCGTAAAGACTACAAACAGCAATGTAAATTATCTGTTTGTCAAATATAATTGGCGACAAACGTAATTCAACTTTTTTTTTTCAAATTGCACTAGGTATACATTTTTTTTTATTTTTATAAAAGAACAACGTTTTATTGATGGTTGTGGAAAATCCTAAGACGTCCGTTAGAGAGATCGCTAACAACATTGGATCTTCCAGTACAACAGTACATTCTATTTCGAAAAAACAAATTAAAACCGTACAAACCTCAACTGATTCATCATTTACTGGAAGATGATTATCCACGAAGAATGCAATTTTGTAATTTTTATTTAAATAAATTACGAGAAGATCCACTATTTTATTCTAAAATTCTCTAATGGTCGGATGAGTGTACCTTCACGAACAATGCCATATTTAATAGAAACAATCATAAGTATTGGAGCAATGACAATCCTAGATTTATTATTGAAAATAATATCTAGAGAAGTTCTGTTTAAATGTTTGGTATGGAATTTTAGATTCTAGATTAATTGGACCAATACATTACTCGAAGAAATAGTGGATAATCTAGAAGAATTGCCCATTGCTCAATACGAACAAATTTATTTCCCACAAGATGGAGCTGCTCCACATAATGCTCTAATAAATACACAATTTCTAAATAGACAGTTTACAAGGAGAAATGTGGCGATGAAAACAGGTCTTTTGTAACGGACGGAGTTTATAGGAATATATTCCATCGTGATTTTAACCTCCACTTCCATGTTCCATCAAAAGACACCTGTGTTAAGTGCAGCTTATTGGAAATAAAAATAGATTGTGGAACCAATGAGCAAAAAAAACAAGACTTGAATACAGAACATTATTTTGCATCTATGCAAAGCTGAAAAAGCAAGAACAAGCTTGACAAGCGATAGGTCTCTGTCTATTCTGAACAAAGATGTCTATGGATTCACTTTTGATTTACAAAAGGCACTATCATTTCCACTTTTGACTTGCTTAGTTGCTTACTATAAAAGGAACATGTACAGTCTGTTCCAAAATTAATGTCACCCCCGCAATTAAAAGATACAATAAAAATCATCTTCCCTATAACTCGACACAATTTTTGATTGATGAATATCAGTATTGTAATTGCGCTCTAAAATAAACGTCGGTCAAACCTAGTGCATTCGTTTCGCAACAGAAGTTATAATGTATCTTCCATCACATCAAGCGACATTAATTTTGGAACAGGTTGTACATATGTCTACCATGTTTGTTTTGGCTTAAACTTCTAGCGGATAGCTACATTGAAGTAATCGATCATAATTTCATGGTTTCTGGACATTCTTATCTTCCCAATAATTGTGACTTTGGCGAAATAGAGCAATGTGCTAAGAATCGACCAATCTACGTTCCCAATAATTGGTACACAATAATAAAAAAAAGGGTAGAACAAAAAATCCATTTACAGTTTGTGAAATGATCCAAAACGATTTTTTCTCGGCAGAGATATTACAACAGTCTATAACTCGTCGACATAAAAATATCCTGGTTGCAAATCCAATGGTTACATTTTGAGAAAAATAATCCTTACAAAATATTTCATAAAATGACCCTTGAAGATGAAGATTTTCTGTTTGACGTAATCGATGTGCAGACAAAACAAAAAGGAGCCTCCTAAAATTTTACAAATACAGGGTCCGGCACTGGAACTTTCTTTTTTCAAAGGTAAAAAATAAAAGTATACATTGTACATTTTAAGATTTTCTTTTATTAGCTTTATGCACTAACATGGGAAGTTTGATATTAAACAGTTTTAAAAAGAATATGTGGCGAGTGTTCACCGTTGCTGTCGATGCATTGTTGTACCCGATTTCTGAAGTGCAAGTGAACTCTCTCCATCATAGCAACCGGTATGTTGGCTATTTCATCACGAATATTATTTTTAATGCTTCCAGAGTTGCAGGACGGTTGTTATAGATTTTCGATTTGAGGTAGCCCCATAAAAAAATTACATGGGCCTAAATCTGGCGAGTGTGCGGCCCACGAGATGTCACCTTTGTTGGAGATAAATCGCCCCGGAAAATTCTCGCAAAAATACGCATTGAATTTCGTGATGTGTGGGCAGTCGCTCCATCTCGCTGAAACCATACTTCGCCAACAGCAATATTTTCAAGAGCTGGCAGAAAGAAATTGCCAATCATGGTGACATAACGCTCCGAATTTACCGTTACCGTGCGATTGTCCTCCTCGAAAAAATGTGACCCAATAATCCCTACACTTGATATCGCAGCCCAAACTGTGACCCGATCCGAATGAAGAGGCCTCCCATGAACTTCCCTGGGATTGATATCGCTCCAATAACGCATATTTTGTTTGCTAACACACCCTGAGATGTGAAAATGTGCCTCATCACTGAACCACACAATTGCGCCAGGAGACAAATTCTGAAGGAGTTTGATGCTGCTTGTCGTGAAATCA
Source organism: Holotrichia oblita (assembly GCA_023690525.1). Classification (NCBI taxonomy): domain Eukaryota; kingdom Metazoa; phylum Arthropoda; class Insecta; order Coleoptera; family Scarabaeidae; genus Holotrichia; species Holotrichia oblita. The sequence goes on from CM043017.1 coordinate 6,750,625, forward strand.
AATCACGTTCGGAAAGCTGTTGTGCGACTACCATTTTATATGGATGAAAGTGAAGGTTGTCGTGAAGCTTTCGACAAGTGGAACGATCTGACAACCCCAGTGCAGCTGCATGTTTTGAAGCAGAGCGTCTAGGAGATCGCAAAACTGAATCTCGTACTGCCTCGATGTTTGCAGGTGTTCTAACGGTCCGTGCTGCTCCTGGTCTCTTGCCGAACACATTTCCAACCGCCCGTAAAAGCTTCCACCCACGATAAGACGGATCGCCAGGCAGGGACAGTACCTCGAGGAGGAATATTGTACCGTAAACGTCCGCTGCACTGCGACGATCGACTGGCCTCGTGAAAAGTAGGTTTCTACTGCAAACCCACGTTGCTCTCCCACCCAAAGTATTTTGACCACTGATGACATTTGACAAACAAATTCCCACATCAACGTTCTCGACCAGAAACACTACCGCGCCACAACTAGTTCCAGTAGTGCCACTACGTCTAATTGAAAAAGGAAAGTTTCAATGCCGGACCCTGTATTACAAAGAAGAATATGGAAGAAGTTTTCCAGTTTATCCCTCCCGTCAATCAACAGTATTTTGTCGATATTATTGGAGATAGTAATGTTGAGGATATTGGGGCCCTCTTGAATATGATGAAGATATGTAAATATTATTTGTTTTGCTTGAGTTTAGAAACATTTTGTCATTATTGCTAAAAATAAAATCTGTTAAAATATAAAACTATAAATTGTTGTCGTATTTCCACACACCACCTAGGTACACTAACAAACAATAACTGTACACTCTTATTAATGCTACGTTGAGAGCCATAGCAGTCTATGTCATCAAAGTGCAGAAAAATATAATAAACATAAAAATGAGAAGATAATAGTACTCACAGAAATTTAAATTAATATGTATATATTACACAGGGTGTCCCAAAAATACACCGACAAACTTTAAGGGGTGGTAGAGGACATCAAAACAAACATTTTTTGTTTAGCAAACATATGTCCGCAAATGAGCCGTTGTAGAAAAAAAAAGGGAAAATGGTTTTGGTATTATATTACAAAAAATGTTTAGGATGCCATTAATAAGTCACTATTTGTTCATGTTGGACTTCCTTTTATGGACAAATAAATGATGTTTTACATAAACTGTTGAAAATATTGACCATTTGATTGAAAACAAAGATTGCACCGTCGGTTCATTGGACTCATTCGGACTCTATGGAATATTCCGGGAATAGCTTCTACATGTGTACAAGCCATTATTCTTGCTAAAAGATCTTCCTCATTACGGATAGGCGTTTCGTAAACTAAAAATTTGAGATAACCCCAAAGGAAAAAATCCAGGGGTTGAGATCGGGAGAACGCGCTGGCCAAGCCACGGGACCTCCTCTTCCAATCCATCGGCGGGGAAATTGCTGGTCTGGATGTTGGCGCACGTTTAAACCACAATGCGGAGGTGCCCCATCATGTTGGAACCAAATGTTATTTCTAATGTTTAAAGGAACATTTTCCAATAATAGAGGCAAAATATTTTGCAGAAAATTCAGATAAATGTCTGCGTTCAAACGAGCAGACAGCAAGTGAACTATTAGGTTCTCTCCAACAATACCAGCCCACATGTTAACACTAAATTGTTGTTGGTGTCTTCTAGAGACCACAGCGTGAGGATTTTCATCATGCCAAATGTGACTGTTTCTACTATTAAAAAAAACCATCGCGCGTGAAACATGCCTCATCAGAAAACAACACTACTCTCCCGAAATCAGGTTCGTTGTGACCCAAAAACCATTGGCAAAAACACAATCGATGTTGATAATCTTCAGGATTTAAAGCTTGTACGCGTTGTAAATGGAAAGGGTAGAGAAGTTGTTAATGAATAACACGGTGTACCGTCTACTTCGATGATCCCATATGGTGTGCAATTGCGCGAACACTTGTAAATTGGTTTTCTTCAATGCGGTGTAGAACCTCTTCTTCAAATTGAACCGTACAAGCTGTTCTCGGACGACCACTACCACCACGACGTTTTAGGTTCCCACTTTCTCTAAGGCGACGATGGATGGAAGCAAAGGTTGTATGATGAGGTTGCCGACGTGTCATACAAGCGTCCATTACATTGTGCTGCACCATAAGCAAGATGCATATTAACAATCAAATTATTAACAATCAGTACAGTAAATGTAATGATGACAACTAAATATCACAAATAATTACGTCTATCTCAAAAGCGACATCTATCGAATGTTTACTATGATAAAGAAATGTTTCTCTTGGCCAAGAAAAACCGTAGGTGCATCGAAAAATTTCTAACGAAAGATAGTTGCGTCCAATTAAATCAAGAATTAGTTTAGTTATTTAGATGTGATTTAAAACAATTTATTGCTCTACAGCCCAAACGACTCATTTGCGGACATATGTTTACTAAACAAAAAATGTTTGTTTTGATGTCCTCTACCACCCCTTAAAGTTTGTCGGTGTATTTTTGGGACACCCTGTATAGATAATTAAAATCAGATGATAAATAAAGACATTGCAGCCTTTGGAAATTTTTGTGAAAAACCCAGTATAAATATAAAGAATTCAAATGATATAGCTCAGGAGACAACCATACCATAATGTTATGTTTAGTGTCGCCAATTATGCAGAAGACTGTGGTGGAGGCGCTGTAGTTTCTGATGTAAACTTTCTTCGTTGATTGAAGTCCAACGTACGTCGTAGGAAAATCGACGATAATAAAAGAACTGGACAAGGGATGGTCTACAACCTCGAAAGTTGGTTTGATCGCGGTGACGGTGACTGGAACTATATATGGTTTGTCGCATTTGATCCATAACCAGTCGGTTATTTCGCCTTCCACACCACACACCATTTTTATATCGATTTTGACGGAACATTTTGGCTAAGAATAGAAAAGGACATCTTTTAAATTGGAGTTCAATTTTAAATTTAAACAATTTACTTGGACGAAACCTCTACATGGATCGGCTATAAGTTTATGACCAGTTTTAGATTTTGTATCAACGAAAAACCGAGCCATCTTGCTGCCGATATTCTTTAACTCCAGAATTTTAGACGAAGTCGTTACATAGAGGTCAACCAGGCCCAAATTTAAGGTTCTAGGTGAAATAATGATATCCGCTGCACTTTCTTTACTAGAAATCGTTCAATATAATATTAGATGCGAGTATATAATATTAATAATGATACACCCAGTATAATTTTCCCCATATTCAGCATACGTAGGTGGATGAATACGTATAGCTATGTTTATTGCCTGCAGGGCAGGCGTTCCTAATTCGATAAAGAACTGATTCAGGGCTACGCTACACGACCCGATAGCAAAGTAATCTCGTCGAAAATTTATAGGAGACGTGGTAGAAATTAAGAAATACATCCTTGCGTCGCTGTCCGATACCCAACGCTCAGATACTAGATTACGTTGTGCGGATTCTAACCTTATTTCGCGAAGATTTCTCTGCACCGGTTTACCCCACTGTTTTATTTTGGAGGAAGTTATTCGACTGTCGTATTCATTTGGAGTTTACGATCTCTGTCGGTTCCTATCGCTCCAAATTGGATGGTTCGAGTGAAGGTGATGAGAGGTAAATATAATTAGATTTTTAACTTGAATACTTACACGATTATTTCGTAGTTTATACAATTATCGTCGATATAAATTGGCACGATACTATGGTCAGCGCTTATGTGGCTGTGAATATGCATGACTTCCCTCACTAAACACAATCCCGGCGATAGATTACGATTTTTGACGCATTTAATCTTGTAGGCCTGAAATTTTTACGAAATAATTTATTTAATTGTACATTATAGGGTAATGGCACGTACGAAAGATGTGGGTGGTGTAATCCGTACGCAAACTTTGTTACTGCTAACGTTTTGTATGACGATTTTCTGCTTGTACACCCTTCCTTCGAAAGCATGCTTGAATTCTACAAAAGATGGTTTTATACGGACGCCGTGAGCTTCGAGATATGGTTTGTCCTTATTTTCCAGGGAGAGCGAACCTTCGAAAAAATGTGGTAAAATCGGTAGAGACATATAACAAAACGAAAAGAAATGGTGAATGATAAAAATTAAAAAAATTAATAAATGACAGATTGTTACAGGTTATGCAGTGACATTTTAATTGCAATTGCAGTTTAGCTAACTAGATTTATTAGCTATGTCCTCTTTAAAGGTACGTGTCGACTAGCAAGTAACTTGCGACAGTTCTTGCGAGAGAAGCTCTCTTGACTAGTGTATACACTTCTGAGAGTGGATTGGCAAGCGTAATTTACTTGCCATAGTCGCTCTCAGCAAGCTGTTGCATGTTTAGCTGTATACGGCTATTTGTCGAGTGTGTGAGAATAAATTAAACTTTCGGAATTTATTGCGAGAGTCGTTGAAAAAAGTATTGGTCGTGGTGGGAATTATTGCCGTAACTATGGGATGTGAAAAGTAAGGACTATAGAAATAAAATTAAAAAACAAAATGCAATTGAAAGCTTAGCATTGGATTTAGCAACAAATGAGTGTGAAATAACTCGTAAATTGTAGCACTAACAACATGGTAAGTGGTTCATATGCTATGATTCGATGCTTTTCCTAAGACATACCGCGATTTTAAATACTTAATAAGCGGTACACAGACTCGGACGATAGCGGTGGCGATCGCGGTCGCGGTGACGATGGCGATAGCGGCTGCGGTAATCGTATTGTTTAACCGCCATTTGATGAACACACTGACACGGTGGCATAGTTAGTTTGCAATTGTGTGAGATACAAGTGGAAGTAGAAAAATGGATCGGAATTTGTTGGAAGAAGCAATACTTCTCACTGCTTTGATAGCAGACGAAGAAGAAAAGTATCATTGTTGATTTAATTTAGATTCTAATTTTTATTTTCATGCCTCAGTAAGAAAAGAAAAATATGGACGCACCCAATTAACTTAAGTCGCAAAGGCGAAGGTGAATTTCACAAATTGTATCCACAATTAATGAAGAACAGAGAACGTTTTTATGTTTATTTTCGAATGAGCATTGAATGCTTTGATGAAATATTAAAACTCATCGAAAATGATATTAAAAAACAATATACAAACTGCAGAGAACCAATTGAGCCTGAAGAACGGTTGACAGTTACACTTCGGTAAATATAATATTATCAATAAATTGTAGGTGGAACGCAAAGTTATGCAATAGTAATTTTATTAAACTAAACTAAAAACATAACATTCTTGGTTATTACTACATAGATATACAGGGTGTCCATTTAGTGCGCCCGTGGACGATATCTCATAAATGCGTAATTGTAGAGAGAAATGTTTCATATAAAAAATGTTTGATTTACAACGGCACATTTCCTAAAATTATTGTCGACTATACAGGGTGTTCAGTTATTGATAAACGATGTGTAACTTTAAAATTTTAAATACAAGTCCCTATATATTATTTTATATTCTGATGTTTCATAAAATTTTACATAAAAATGGTCTAAAACATTTTCCCCAAAACTTAACAGTTTCCCAGATAAATGATATTTTTTGAAAATTTTACCACTTGTATCATCTGCGTAAATATTTAATATCTCACTCAATGTTCGATATTAAAAAATAATATTTGTCAGCATTTTAGATGATATTCAAACGTATCCATCAGCGCTCTTGATATTTTATTTTTTCTTTTAACAATAATAAATCAACGCGTGCGATTAGCGAAAGTGTAATCAATCTTCATTTTTTTAAATAGAACGGTATGAGTACTTTTGCATATTCAGTTAGCTCTCTTAATAACCTTTCACTTTTGTAATAAATGTGCTATACCTATCTTTCATAATTTGAGAGTTAATAAAGATGTTCCGAGAAACCGCGCAAATGCCACATTCTGTGCAGTGTAGTATTTAATAGGAGGCACTAGTAGGCTGAGAAATGTCACCGCAAATCATGACATATGTATGATGAAGTTAGTAGTTAATGTTTGACAATAGTTGCTAGTGGTTTTATTTATGTTTTGACTATTAATAAAACAGCTTAAAATGAATTTTTGTACTCGCCTATCAAAACCTGTCATTTCACGATTCGATTTGCGTGCGTAAAAAGTCACTTTAAGCACGAGTGTGTAAAAGTAAAGTTGGTACTTACTGGAACTTGATTAATTTAGTGACATTTTGAAATTATAAATCCCTAACCTTAATAATATGGTAATAAACGCTAACGTATTTAACAATTTGTATGTATTATTATTATAGTTCTCGTACAAAAAGTATTGTACAAACTTCGTGCGTGAAACATTTCGCGAATTCGTGTCCATAAAGCGCTCGCCTTCGGCTCGCGCTTTAAACTGGTCACTCATTCGCGAAATATGATTTCACGCACTTGGTTCGTAAATAACTATTTTGTCAAGCGGAATTAGTAAGTATGATTTACGCCATTGGAGAAAGTGATGGAAATTGTCTCCTAGCGTCACGTTTGTACGCACAAAAGTTTCCCGGGAGGAGACAGCCTAAGGAACGGTCCTAAAAAAAATTGAAGGAACGATTTGAGCGTACAGGAAGTGTGGCATATGAGAAAACAAATAGGTCAAATACTGTTTTAGACGAAGAGAATAAACTGAATATTGTGTTGAAGGTAGTGGAAGAATCGAATATAAGCGTTCGAGAGATTGCCGCAGATTTAGATCTAAAAAAATCATCAGTCAACAAATGCATAAAGCAAGAAAAATTTCATCCATACCGTGTCCAGTTACACCAAGAGTTGACGCAAAATGATTTTGCGAATAGAATGTGGATTTCTTTAAATTTGTTCTATTCACTGACGAATCAACATTCCATAAAAATGGATTCGTGAATAGACACAATTTTCACTATTATGATCTAGTTAACCCACATGTTAGGGTGATAAATAATTTTCAACATAACTGGAGCATACATGTATGGGGTGGAATTATTGACGATTATGTCATTGGGCCGCATTTCTTTGATGGCCATTTAAGAGGAGCATTATTCCTGGAATTTTTAAGGAATGATCTTCCAGGATTAATTCAGCATGTTCCAGAATACGTTAGAAATCAAATGTGGTTTGAACTGGATGGTGCTCCTGCTCATTTCAGTAGAGATGTTCGTACGCATCTTGATGAACAATTTCCGGAACGTTGGATTGGAAGAGACGGTTAGAAGATTAGGTTAAAAGTACTCTGAATTTACATATGTTACGTATTTACATATGGCAGCAAGGTCTTCTGACCTAACGTGCATGGACTTCTTTCTATGGGAAACCGTAAAATCTTCTGTCTATCGTATTCCACCGACAACACAGGAAGACATGAAGCGAAGAATTCGCGAAAGCTTTAACCAAATTTCACCGTTAGCGCTACAACGAGTTAGGAGGTCGCTTATAAATCGAATTAACTCTTGTATATTAGAACAAGGCAGGCATTTTGAAAATTTAAAATATTATTTCAGTTTTTTTAGTTACTAAATTTGCAGAAATATTGTCGTTTAATAAATACTATCCAATATTATGACATTTCTCAGCCTACTAGTGCATACTGTTAAATACTACACTGCACAGAATGTGGCATTTGAGCGGTTTCTCGGAACATCTTTATTAACTCTCAAATTATGAAAGATAGGTATAGCACATTTATTACAAAAATGGAAGGTTATTAAGAGAGCTAACTGAATATGCAAAAGTACTCATACCGTTCCATTTAAAAAAATGAAGATATTATTGATTAGACTTTCGCTAATCGCAGGCATTGATTTATTATTGTTAAAAGAAAAAATAAAATATCAAGAGCGCTGATGGATACGTTTGAATATCATCTAAAATGCTGACAAATATTATTTTTTAATATCGAACATTGTGAGTGAGATATTAAATATTTACGCAGATGATGCAAATGGTAAAATTTTCAACAAATATCATTTATCTGGGAAACTCTTAAGTTTTGGGGAAAATCTTTTAGACCATTTTTATGTAAAATTTTATGAACCATCAGAATATAAAATAATATATAGGGGGTTGTATTTAAAATGTTAAAGTTAGACATCGTGTATCAATAACCGAACATCCTGTATAGTCGACACCATAATCGACTGAAGAACTTGATAAAGATGTGCTAGATCGCGAATTAATTAACGTTTCGTTAAGTTGTTGTAATTCCTCTTCCATTAAAAGCTTAGCTATTTTATATTTAATTGTTACTTGACGTTCACGATTCAATTTTCTTACAGTTGCTGCATATCCCAAAAATATCAAATCAAGTTCATCTTTAGTTTGTCTGCTTTTATTTGCCGAGTCTAAATATGAAATAACTTGATCAACCCCAGAGACCGGTGAATGTTTATTTTTCTTCTTTCTTTTATTTAAAACAATATTTCTGTTATCGTCTTGAGTATTCGGTAATTCTGTATTGACCTCCTTATTTTGAGATGCGTGTTGATTTTCTGGCAGTTGAGCATTTTGCGGTTCTTCTATTTCTGTTTCCTCTTCGCTATAGGTAACTGAAGTATTGTTAGATGTGTTAAGAATTGATACGTTTGACGTAGTTTGTGCGAACTGTAAAAAGGGCTTAAAAAACTGCATCTGTTGAGCCCACGGCCAAGTTCTGTACCTCGATGAGCACTTTGCCGCTTGTCCAGTTTGAGTCCTTTGCGATCTTAAATATTTTGCATAAGAGTCTCGCACATTCTTCCACTTTTTCTTTACTTCGTCCCCTGAAAATTAAAAATTTTGCTTACTTAAAACAGATAGAAGCAATATGCGTTAATATTTTCTGTTATAGGTTTTTCTGGAGATTCGTACAAAACTATTGCTCACAGTTTTCGGATAGGATTTTCTACAGTTGGGGAAATTTGTAGAAGATTACAACCTATTTATATGCCGGAACCAACTCTTGAAATATGGCAAGGCGCAACTAATGGATTCCTTGCCAAATGGCAATTTCCTAATTGCATTGGTAGTATTGATGGCAAACATGTAACCATAAAATGTCCAAAAAAAAGCGGATCACAATTTTTTTGTTATTTGAAAAAATTTTCCATAGTTTTAATGGCCATTGTTGGTCCTGACTATGAATTTCTCTGTGTCGATATTGGAGGTTATGGTAAAAATAGTGACGGAGGGATCTTTGAAGCCTCCAAAGTAGGCCAGAAATTTGAACGTGGAGCCTTTCATTTACTATTTCCTAAATGTTTACCAGGGCAACATGAGGAGGTGCCTTTCGTACTAGTCGGCGATGAGGCGTTCTTACTGACTCCTTACTTAATGCGACCATATCCATACAGGCTATCTCGAAAAGAAAAATTTAAGACCCACTTGTGCAAGGCCAGGCGTGTAGTAGAAAACGCATTTGGCATTTTAGCACACAAATGGCGTATTTTTTTCAGACCGATGGAAGTAAAGATAGAAACGTGTAAAAGCATTATTATGTCTTGTTGTTTATTACATAACTTTTTACGTTCAAAAAATGACGGCACATTGGAGCATCTGATACCGCCTGAAGGAGGCCCAAGTCAGGATTTCATATATAAATTACCAAGGACCAGAAGAAGAGCCACAGAATATTCATTCCAACTAAGAGAAAAGTTTGTAGAATATTTCAATAGTGATTACTGCCATTAATTCAATTCAAATGTAATAATTACAATTATTGAAACGTTGTAAAAATAAAGTAATTTTCGTACTTACCATTTATTTTCATAATGTCTCCTATTTCATCCCAAATTTTGTTTTTGGCGCGATTATTTTTATAGTCAGGATGATTTAAGTCATATAGTATATTACATGTTTTTACATATTCAATTAATTTTTCCGTTATATTTTCCATTTTTTATACCTTGCGATTGGCGATGAAATATAACCTACTACGTTTCACCGCCACCGCAGACTTACTGGCGGTAGAACGTAGTTCAACAGCAAAAAAGTGACAACTTGTCTAATCGTACAAGTGTGAGCAACTGTTACCGCCACCGCAACCGTCAGAGTCTGTGTACCGCTTAATTAATTACGACAGATTTCATGCTGACCTAGTTCATGCTCCATTCTGTCTAATTTTTGATGTTGATGATATAGACAGCAAGGTTTCCATCTTCAATGATATCTTTCACACTCTTCTTGACAAGCACGCTCCACGTAAGATGTGCACGATTAAAGGTCCCCGCAAGCCCTGGGTGACGGACACTATTAAATTGATGCAGAGATTCCGGGATACAGCTTTTTCCAAATTTAAATCTACACGTAAAGCCGAACACTTTGCGTATTACAAACAGCTTAGAAATCTGACCACTAGTGCTATAAAACGGGAGAAGAAGGCCTATCTTGACCACTGTGTTGCTACTGGTTTCCTTTAAATCTTTGTGGTCCAAGCTTAGGGAACTCCATGTTGTACCGACTCGTAATAACAGTGTTCTGCCGCCAAATCTCTCAAATGTCGATGAGCTCAACACTTTTTTTGCTTCATCTTCTTCTGCTGCCTTGGACCTGGATCCTCATATTTCCAACCTTTATAACCATGCCAGTCGTGATATTTCCAGCGAAAATTATGGTTTCTTCTTCCATCTAGTATCCGAGGACGATGTTTTCCAGGTAATTAACAGAATGACCTCCAAATCCGTTGGATGTGATGTGATCAGTGTCGATAATATTAAACTTTGTTGTCCACAGGTATTGCCTTTCCTTACACACATTTTTAATACGTGCATTGGTGTTAGTCATTTTCCTTCTGCATGGAAGAAATCCCGGATTGTTCCGCTACCTAAGAGGAATCAGCCTGAAACACTTGCCGATCTGCATCCAATCAAAATTTTTTGTGCTGCCTCTAAAGTTTTTGAAAAATTACTTGAAGGACAGATTCGTCGTTACGTTGACTCCATCCAAACCTTACCTGCTCATCAGTCCGGCTTCCGTCCTAAGCACAGTTGCGCTTCTGCGCTGGCAGCTGTTTGCGATGACATCTTCCATGCAACTGATCAAGGGAAGATTACTTGTCTTATACTTCTAGATTTTTTGCGTGCATTCGACACAGTGAATCATGAGATACTCTTGCTTGTTCTTGAGTCTATTGGGTTTTCTTGTGGTGCTTTGTTGCTGATTAAAGATTATTTATTATATCGCAGTCAAGAGGTTGAGCTTTCTGGGAATATTTCTAACTCTCTTTTGGTTGGCAGTGGTGTTCCACAAGGATCCGTTCTGGGTCCCCTTCTATATACTCTATATACTTCCAAACTCCACGACTGCTTAGAGCACTGTTCGTATCATTGTTATGCGGATGACACGCAAATTTATCTATCTTTCGATCGGTCTGAAATAATCACTGCAAATAATCGCATTAACTCTGATCTTGCCCGCATTGTCAGATTTGCTGAGCAGCACTGTCTCAATATTAATGCAAATAAATCCTCTGCTCTGGTATTTGGGAGAAAGACTGATATTGAATTTGCGTCTTCTAGGCTATCTATTCTTGTGAATAATAAAGGCATACCCATCGCTAAAACTGCCAGAAATCTTGGTTTACCGATGGATTCTCATCTCAAGTTTAAAAATCATATTTCCCAGTGCATTCGCAAAAGTTATAGTAATTTAAAATCACCTGTGTACGCACAGAAAATTTTTATCTGTTTCGAATAGACGTCTTCTTTGTGATAGTTTGGTTTTATCTCATTTTAATCATTGTGATCTGGTCTATGGTCCATGTCTGGATGCTGTCACTTCACAAAGAATACAAAAGGTTCAAAATGCGTCTATTAAATTTATTTTTGGTCTCAGAAAATTTCAACATGTGTCTCACAAACTTGGTGACCTTGGTCCAAAAGCGATCCAACCCCCTTCAGATTTTTCCAAGGTACTGAATGTTAAATGCTCGAATTGAGTTACTCCATTGTTTTACACATCCTCCTACATTATCTTTCGTTAAGGGTCCTACTTCTACCACCCCCTGCATTTAATCCATCCCTTTTTGCTTCTTCCAGTACTTTTTTTCTATTATGGTCTCACCAGATTTTGTGGAGATATATCCGAACCACATCAATTCTCTTGCAATTGAGTCCATTTTCACTTCTTGTGTCTTATTTTTTCCTATTATTATCCTGAAAAACAGCATTTAAAGGTAAGGTAGAGGGTGCAATTTTTCATTAATTTTGTGAATGAATGATGAACATTCTGCTAATTTTTGCTGTCTTCTTGTTTATTTCATCCTCTATCGTGGTTGGGTTATCTATTATTGCTACAAAATATTACCATTTCAACAATAGTTTCAATATACATTCTTATAATAATAATAAGTCATGCCTTAGCATCCCCCAACAGCTTGCGCCAATTACAGGGGGCATCGGTTGGCCATGAGTTATTATTACGCCTGCGGCTGTAGACCGACTTAAGATGTAACCTTTCTGCATTTGCCGTGGAATTTGGAAAACTACAGAAAACCAAACTCAGAAAGGGAGCACCGGGGTTCGAACCCGGTACTGCCGGACTACGAGGCAAGTGTGCAAGTCACTAGACCACTAGCCATCGTGCCCAAGTCCTATTTTAACCTTTCTAGACCCATTCTGGTCTACTCTCACTATAGAAGTCTTGATGAATTTAGTCTAGTGTTGCATTTCCTCTCATAAATACTATTCGATCCTTCTTTATGGTATACTCCAGGTTATTTCAAATTTTCTTTTCTAAAATCTTAGTAATTGGGGGTGGTGGGTGGGGAGTTGGGAATGTCGTTCTTCTGATGTCATGTTAAAATTATTTTATCCCATGTACCTGATAATACCTAGCAAACCATTACCTCAAACAGTAAACTAATCTTTGCCCAATTTGAGGACCTCTTTGATTATCGAGAGGGATAAAATTTCACGCGGTCACAATAGATCTTTTGCCGGAATTGCCTTTAGGCATGAACCCACCCATGCAGTACAATGAAACAATTAGCCTCTGATGAATGTTCAAGTGTCAAATTCAGTTAGCTATCAGGGAATCTGGACTAATTTTTAGGCAGAAGATTGAATTTGGATGTTTAATTGTTTTGAATGAAATAATAATAATAAACGTTATCAAAAACTGAGGTAGGTTTCAAGACTACTTCTTTAGTAGGTAATAAATAAATACCACCATTTAGATATTAAAGGCATCAACTAGTTTCTAATAAAAATGTTATTTTATCCACGTTAGAGGGGGCTGTGAGAAGGTTAAAATTTTGGAACAATGTTCAGAACAAATAGAACAATCTGGAACAACTGTCAAAATTTCTAATTTTGAAAAAGGGTGAGGAGGAGGAGGCTTAGAACAAACCTAGAACAACCTAAAACAATTTTCAAAATTTGGAATTTCGGAAATGTAATTTAAAAATTAATCAATTCAAACTCCAAAGAACAAGTAAAAAATCATTTTTATTAAACATAAAACTACGTAAAAAAAACAAAAAAAAAACAAAAAACACACGCACCAATTATAGATAAACATAAAAAACCATTCAGCGAGAAAATAAAAAAAAACATTTGTTCCCGTACGTCACTTCCATCCAATAAGGGATATAATTTATACTGACATCCTTTCTAAGCGATTAATCGGGGGAAGTCCGAATCAGTTGGTGTTCAACGTTGCCTGTTCCGTTTGGGATCGCACGAACATAACGAAATACCTTCGTATCTCTAAATTATCCGTAGATGTCATGGTGAAATGGAAATTTTCTAAAGGAGAGTCGTCCATGAATCGCAACGGTATCATGATATTAGCGGATAGGCATTGATCATCCACGTGGACGAATTCGGGCAGGATGACCTTGGATTTCTTCTCGACTATCTTGATTCTATAATCAGCTTCGCGGCAGATCTTCTGGCGTCTCAGAGGTCTGGAAAAATGTACTAGCCTTGTAAGGATGTGCATACCCGTCGTAGTATCTAAGATTTCAAGATTTTAATAAAAAGTTTAATGAACAATTGGAAAAGGAGTGGCAAACTTACACACTACATCCTTCCAAAACTCAATATCACCGACGGCAAACTTCTGTAACGCTTCGACGATACCGGTCCACATGATTCGATTCTGGCATGGGACCTCCAATAACAACTTCAAACCTTTCTTCCGACCGTCCAATTTAAACTCCTTCTCGGTTACCTCGACTTTCAACAATTGCTGTTTGGAAGATTTCGTCACTACGGTTGGGATTGTGACGAGGAAATCGCCGATTTTCTGATGCGAGAAGTAAATGCAAGTGGGCAACGTGATCATATCGAAAGCGAAAGTGCAAAGCGTCAGCTGACCGACCCCCTGATCGTTACACACTAGTTCAGTCTCCATAGGCATACATCTACATATGGTAAATGGACGATATTCCTGCCTGCTAGGGATGTTTCTAGCATCCTCGACGCTGACACATTCAGCATTGGTGTATTGGATCTTGTAATTAGCTTCGATCTGGTAAGGTGAAACAATCGATAGTTTGGTCTCTTTAAACTTATAAAGCTCAGTTTTTATTTCATGCGTCGATGAGGCGTAACTTATATCAGGTTCACCGATCAATTCAATCACTTTATTAGCAGCGCTGCGATAGCCTGATCGATCCCCGCTTAAAATTAAAATACATTGAGACATCCGAATGAATTTCGCCCAGTAATTTATTCTTACGATGCATTTCCCTCTAGGTTGAATCTCGAAACACAATTCTTTCATCGAGAAGCACTCATTATCACCATACAATTTCGCTTTATAACCTAAAGGGAAATCGTTAGTGTTCTCTAGCGTTAAACATCTAGTCTTCCTCATGCTGAGACCGACTTTGAAATACAGCGTTTCCTGAGGATACAAACACGGTAACATTTCGAAGAGATAAACGGATATCAATAACGTTTTAAGCGGGTGAGGAACCATCAAATCGTCCAAGCTCAAGTTAAAATTCAAATTCAACAGTTCCCAAGCTTGCAACACCTTAATATTGTTATGGGAGATTTCTTCGGAATATTTCGGCGATTTTCGTAAACCGTCGAAATGCTTTCCAAGATAAGGACAGTAATGTAAGGTAACGGCAGCGTAGACGAAACCATCTTCCATACCCTCGCCGAAATATGTAATGCTTCTTTCTTCCAAGAAAGTATTGTCGACCCAAATTGTACATCTCACCTTATTATAATGAAACTCCAACCAATTCAACAGGAGCAATTCAGTATTGCCGAAGAGATGGTTGTTAATCGTCATCTTCTTCAAGCTATTGCGATACTCCACATGCGGTGACCCTTCTTTATATTCATCGGTGGTTTTAAAGGTTCCAACGGTCGGATAAGCCGGGCAAGTATCAGAACTTTGTACGTCTGTAATATGACGTCTAACCAGCACTGTTTGCTGAGCCTATCGAATTGTTGCCAATCCGACAAATTCATAATTTCCTCTTCGGCTTCCTCCTTAGGTCGGTGTTGGATGTAATAGATGTACATATTGTACGGCATCAGGTATTCTGGAAATACGCAGCAGAAATTCGCTCCTAATTCGGTGAGGAATTTCAACGCGTTCTTGTACAAGTTGTAGATGTAGCTGGCTTGAGCGAATTCGTCGTCTTTTATAGATCTGTACAGAAATTAATGGTGATATTAATAAATTGCGGTGTATATAGATTTAGAGTCGATCCCCTTAAAATTAGGTGTGTTCAACACCTGCAGTTCTTACAGCTCTTACCACTACGACTATCGAGCTGTTAATTGTGGTTCCCTTCGCTTGAGGAGGGATGAAACTTGTCAGACTATGTATTCTTAGCACGACTGTCAGTGTCGAAGCCACCAGAGACAAGGCGACAGCCCCATCGGCCATGTCATGATGGAATTTTTGCAGACAGAAAGAATGATTATAGGGCAGTATTGCAGTGAATTACTGGACTAACTCAATAAGAAACTGAAGGAGATACGGCCCAGTTTGATTTCATGATAACGCACCAGCATATTCAGCTAGAACTGTCGCCGCCAAATTGCATGAATTGCTGTCGTACCCACCATGACCTACGTCCTTGCGATTTTCTTTTGTTCTCTAACACGTGGATATTTAGGGGAGGATGGGGCACAATCAGACAAGGGCCACAATCATACAAATGTTACTAAAGGAAATCGATTTGCTTTGACCATATATGCCACCTATCGATGTGGTGCCTAACTAGTGTAGTGTTAGTCGCAAGTAATTTGCTGTTTGAATAGTTGAAGTCGGCAATAAAATATAGAAGGTGGTCCCCGAACGGTAACTTCCGTGAAACCGAAACACAAAAGTACCTTATTAGAAACCCTAAACGTCTGACAAAAAATGAACTTGATGAGTTATTTGAAGAGGAATCTAAGGAAGAAATTGGGGGAGAGTTGGATAATTCATCAAAAGAAGAAATCATAGAAGAAAGTGATCATGGCACTGAATCGGAAATGGAACTAAATGATACAGAGTTTAGCGGTTTAGGCAAAGAGAGCGATAGTGATCGTAGTGAAAAATCAGAAAGCAATAAAGACAAATACTTCACTAGGAAAGATAAAATATCAAAGTGGTATAAAAATCCAGTGGTTAGTAAATTTAGCGGAACCTCGAGTAAGAATATTGTAAAAATTCTTCCTGGGCCAAGGCAGTTTGCAAGAAATATTACCAACGAAAACTAATAAGGGTTTAATTATGGGGAATCCATTAAGCCTGTTGTTAGCAGAAATCTTTATGAAGGTCATAGAAAACAAAATTCACCAACATCAATTGTCCAAATCGTTTCCATACTGGTTACCAGTATGTGGATGATATTATCGTCAGTTTTACAGGCTCTAATAGACAATTGGATAATTTTGTGGACCTCACTATTACTAGATTAAAAATTTATTATTATAAAACAAAAAACTCCATAATCAAGCTATTAAACTAGTTTATCCTACTACCAAAAATCCTAAAAATAATTTTAAATGTCTATTGCCTATTAGAACGTATGAAGATGAGGCAAAGGAGTACAGCACCATAGCAATACATAAACTTAACACGAAAGAAAACAAGAACAAATATGAACTGGAAACAGATAAAATATTCAGAAAACTGAACACTGATAAAAGAAAGAATATGGTAAAACAGAAAAAGACTGTTTGGAAAAAGCATATACAAACAAAAACAATAGAGGATAGAGAAGATTACAATAGGAAGAGAAATCTAGTAAAGAAAGCCATAAAGGAGGAGAAAAAGAAATCATGGGACAATAAAAAATTTTGGACTAGAATAAAATGACTGAGAGGAACTAATAGGAAGGAAATTAAAGCATTAAGAGATAAGGATAATAATAGAAGAAGGACTAGACCAACAACAAGAAATAACAGAAGAAGAAGTGGATGAAGCTATACAAAAAATCAAGGTAGGGAAAGCGGGTGGAGATGGTGGTATATTATCTGAAATGATCAAATGGCTAGGACAGGAAGGAAAAAAATGGATATGGGAGATGTGTAAAGCAATATGGAATAAAAAGGAAATACCAAGGGAATGGAAAAACAACTTGACACAATAATTGGATACCACAAACTAGAACTGGTAAAAGTGAGTACCTAGCTTGTTATATGCAGATGATGTGGTCCTCATAGGAAATTCTAGAAGAAAAACACAAAAACTAATGAATATCTGGACAAAGGAAATAGAGAAGGTGAAAATGGAGGTTAACCTAAATAAAACCAGGGTAATGATTGTTAATGAAAATCTAGATAATAAAGTTAACAGGGAAATTAAATGTAAAGATAAGACACTAGAGAGGGTAACGACATATGACTATCTGGGAAGCATATTGACAGAGGATGGGAAAATGGACAGAGAATTAATAAACAGACAAGAAGAAATCGACAAGAATATACCACTCATTAAATAAGACAATCCTCGGACACAGGGATATTGATATGTAGACAAAAATGCAAATTTACAATACAATAACATTGCCTATAATAACATATGGATGTGAAAACTGGACATTGAGGAAAAAAAATAGGGTTAGGTTTAAGAACGAGGACATCAGGAAAATAACAAACCAAGAGCCAATACCGAGGAAAATTTAGAAAAAAAAACAACTGAACTGGTACGGACATATAGTAAGGATGAAGACAAATAGAATCACAAGAAAAATAACGGAGACCGGTTACTCAAAAAACAGAAGAATAGGAAGACCTAGGAGACGATGGGTTGATCAGATTAGAGAACTGGAGGAAAGGAAGGGATGAAACTTAGAAGAAATGAAGGCAATGGCAAGAGACAGAAAAGAGTGGAAAAAGTGGGTAGAAGAACCAGAACCAACATCCGACACCTGAAAAGGTATAAGGATAAGAGAAGAAGAAGAAGAACATATACAGTGTGTAAAAGCCAAATGGAATAAATTCAGAGAATAAAGAGACCTTTCAAACGATATATCACAAGCTTAAACTTCCCATTTAAAAAAGTGGGGGTTGTAAAAGTACCAGCCAAACTCAAATCAGGGGTATATAAAGTAACTCGTGGCTCATGCCCTAACATATACAGGGTCATTCACGGAGCTGGTCCGTTAGAACTTTTTGATGTTCTTGAAATCCAACATTTCTGAAAACTAATTATAACTGATATCATCTGGACTCATCAGAAAAATTATTTATGTCATTGTACCACCTCCGGTGTACCGGAAGTTGACGTCAACTTTCTTAATTTAAATAGCATGGTATATTTTTTATGAGCTCTTTGTATTGGGCATACAATTCTGCATCAAAACTTATTAAGACACCCTATGTCAAAAATCAGCCGTTTTTGAGTTATTCAATTTTTTTCAAATATAGGGCCAATTGCAACGTTATATTCAAAATTCTGTATTTCTGAAGGCATTGCAGCTAAAGCCCTCATATTTGGCATGTTATCAGCCGAAATAGCATACATCAAATTTACGTCCTAAAATTTATCATAATTTATACAGGGTCGTCCAAAATTAACGTTCATTTCAACCAACTTTACATCGATAGAAGTAATTTTTTTTTAATGGAACACCCTATATGTTATTGCATTTTTGACTACACTTAATAATTCTCTATCATTGATTATTAGACATATTGGCTTCGATCTTTTACAGTTTTCGAGTTATTAGAGATTTCCTGATGATTGTCCGAAAAATACGCCTGTCTAATGCATTTAAAATCTCAGTAATCCTTGAATGTCAAAATAATTGATATTGTATTTGTACTATGAATACACATAGTTGATATCTGTCAAGCAAAATAACAAATGAAATACATTGCGGAAAACAAACGATATTTTAGATTTATTTTCCATTCATGAAGGCTGTAGTAGAATTGTGACTAGCACATGTCGAGTATATGACGATATTTATGCAAAATGACCTAAAAAATATCAATACAAAAAGCCAAAAAAGAATCTTAAACAAAAAAGCTTTGGGAAGGAATAAGTTAAGTGTGTTTTGTACGTCATCGTGATCTGATCATATTTTATCATTTCCAACGCTATTTTGTTTAATTTTCTTGTTTGAGTTTTTGTAATGATATTGTTTTAGATCACTTTGCAAAAATTTGGATATCTATCGTCAAATACTGTACATGTACTATTCATAATCGTATTACATTCTCCATGAATGGAAAATTAATCTAAAATGTCGTTTCTTTTTTGTAAAATATTTCATTTGCTATTTTGCTTGACAGATATAATCTATGTGTATTTATAGTACAAATGCAATATCATTTATTTTGACATTCAAGGATTACTAAGATTTTAAACGCATTCAAAAGCATATTTTCGGACTTTCACCCGAAAAGTACTTATAATTCGGAAACCGTAAAAAATACAAGCTAATATGTTTAATAAGGAAAGATAGAGAATTATTAAGTGTATTCAAAAATGCAATAATATATAGGGTGTTCCATTTAAAAAAAGTGATTTTCATCGATGTGAACTTGGTTGAAATGAACGTTAATTTTGGACGACACTGTATAAATTATGATAAATTTTAGGACGTAAATTTGATGTATGCTGTTTGGGCTAATAACATGCCAAATATGAGGTTTTCAGCTGCAATGCCTTCCGAAATACAGAATTTTAAACATAACGTTGCAATTGGCCCTATATTTGAAAAAAAAAGAATAACTCAAAAACGGCTGATTTTTGACATACGGTGTCTTACTAAGTTTTGACGCAGAATTGTATGTCCAATACAAAAAGCTCATAAAAAATATACCATGCTATTTAAATTAAGAAAGTTGACGTCAACTTCCGGTACATCGGAAGTGGTACAATGACATAAATAATTTTTCTGATGAGTTCAGATGATATCAGTTATAATTACAAGTTTTCAGAAATGTTAAATTTCAAGAACATCAAAAAGTTCTAACGAGCCAGTTCCGTGAATGACCCTGTATATACGAGGGAGCGTTTTTATATTCACGGAATGAGCGGGTTGTAGGGGGTGATTAGGCGCATTGAGGGCGTGGCCTGTGCAGCGACTCATAATTAGTATAAATACGAAGTTTCATTGTTATTAGACAGTTAGTCTTTGAGCTATCGTCAACCAAGTAACATAATCAAGAGTGAAAAGTGAAATATGGAAAAAATCGAATATCGTGCCGTTATAAAGTTCCTTACCAAGCAAGGAAAATCATTCGCGAGCATAATGAATGAGATGTCATTGGTTTACGGCGACTCTTGTCCAGGAAGAACCATGGTGTACAAGTGGCATAGTTTATTTAAACAAGGAAGGGAATCCCTTGAAGACGACCCGAGGGCGGGCAGGAGCATTGAGGTGACCACGCACTTATCCAAAAAGTTGAAAAAATTGTACTCGAAGATGCTCGACTAAAGAAGAAACAACTCGCAGAAATGGTTGGAGTATCCGATACAACAATTTTTAAAATCCTACACGATCATCTCGGCATGTCTAAGGTCAGCGCAAGATGGGTGCCGAGAATGCTCACGCCGCCGCAAAAACAACAGCGCGTAGAGTGTTCGCGTGCATTTTTGGACCTCTGTAATGAAGACAAGGATGGTGTATTGAGTCGAATTGTTACTGGAGACGAAACTTGGGTTCATCATTATGAACCTGAGTCCAAACAAGACTCCATGCAGTGGCATAAAAAGGGCACAGCACCTCCCAAGACATTTAAAGTGTTACAATCAGCTGGGAAACTCATGGCAACGGTATTTTGGGACTCGGAAGGAATATTGTTGATTGATTATAAAGATAAATGTGTTTCTATAACCGGAGAATATTACGCTTCAATATTAGAGCGACTAAAAGAAGCCATTAAAGAGAAAAGACGGGGAAAATTGACGAAAGGTGTGCTGCTTTTGCACGACAACGCGCCCGTCCACAAGAGCCGCGTTGCGTTAGCTGCCCTGCATAAGGTGGCCTTCGAAATTGTGAATCATCCACCCTACAGCCCAGACCTGGCTCCGAGTGATTATTATTTGTTTCCGAAAATGAAAAAAGAGTTGCGGGGTAAAAAATTTACTGCCGATGATGAAGTCAAGGAGGCAGTTTCGGCGTATTTTGCAGATAAAGAGAAATCATTTTTTTATGAGGGTATAAATAAATTAATTGAAAGATGTGAAAAATGTATCCGTCTTGCAGGTGAATATATTGAAAAAGAAAAATAATTTGGTTTTTTTATTTCCACCCCTTATCCCCCATTGCGCGAATATAAAAAACGCTCCCTCGTAGCTCACACAAGTAGATCATTTGAAAAACGTATTTCAGAACACAAAAACAGTTTTTGAAAACTCAATGTAGACTCAACGTATGCTATTAATTATTTAATCCAGAATGATCATGACTTCAACGATAAGTTTGTAATGTTACATTCTTGTAATAAAGAGTATAAACTGAACGCCTTAGAGTCGTTAGAAATAAATAGATTTAGAAATCTCAATTATTATTAAATGAACAGATTTGAATAACTCTCCGCTTTAAAATATATTTGGGTTTACCTAATTTGCATTTTTTTAGTTTTACTCTCGGTTTCTCTGACTACAAACTGTGTTTACGTCTAGTTTTAGTAGCAATGTAATCGCCTGACGAATCTATCCTAATAGCGAAACGCGTTGCGTAAAATAACAAATTATGTGAAAATTAAATTGTCTTCTTTATTGCATTACTATGAATTTTCACCAAGTTTCGACCACTTCAATACAATCATAACTTTTTTTCCAGGCAGCGGTATTACTTAGTGCTCGAAATGATCTGCAAAACGCGGGGACATTGGAATTTAAAGGGAAGCAGGATCGAAGTGGGTTGCACTGAAATGGATCAAAGATAGCCAGGCTGCCCCACCGCTTGGACTGCCGCAAACGATTCCTAAACTAGTTGAGAGGGTTAAGGTCCAATGGGAGCACTAGAGGTTAGTAAATCAAGATATCTTTTAGATAAAACTGTATTTAGGTTCTATTTCTGCTTAGAAATGTGCTTACTTACTTTATCTTCAAATAAGTCTCAATTTGATTGCCAACCATGTTAATTAAGAGCTGTATAAACGGTGGGACGCAGCAAACTCGACCGGTGTCAATCTTCTTGAAATAGATATACCTGATACCAGCCGGTATCTTGTACATATCTTTCCCGAAAAACCCCCGGCTATAGATCCATTCGTTCATGACGTATACGCAGGATTCCAAGAAGTCGTACAGAGGTTCGTTGGGTTGTGGATAAAACGGGTACGACTCCAAGGATTGCAGGATATCACAGTCTTGGGCTTCCTCCTGGTGGTCAAGTATTGAGATAATCGAGGGCCTCCTCTAAAAAAAAAAAAAATCAAAAAGAAATCGATATTCAATATGGTTCGAATGACGTCTCTCTCACCATTGTTTCTATAGAAGCTGCCTTCATCGTTTTAATATCGTAGTACTCCATAATTTCATATACCAAAGCGTAATTAGTGAGGTAACAGTTCTCCATAACTTGATGGGCGGTCACGTTACAAACGGCACCGCAAGTGCAAGTGATGGTAATTGTAAATTTCTCTTTTCCGTTTCTTACAGGACGGCTATGCACCTTCACCCACAACTCTTCAGTATTTCTACCAATTGGAACTCTATCCACGAATTCAATCTCTTGATCCAGTAGCCCACTATTCAAACTAAATCTGCAGTTTTCGAAGTGATTATTCAGGATGAACTTTCTAGTCTCGATGGCGTGTATCTTCAACGGTAAAGATTCGAAATATATCACGGAAGTTAAGCTGGTGATCGTGGGACATGTAAAAATCCCTTGGATCCACAGCATATTATGAGGTTGATCGGAATTATCCGATCTAACGAACAATGGAAGGATCGCTTCGTAAGTGCCCACGTTAAAAGGCTTGAAGGATATTTCGAAGAATAGATCTTCCTGCGGACCTAAACTACAAACAATTGAGTTACGTCCAATTTCGACTTTTCCACCCTTTAAATGCTTGAGATGCAATGGTGGCTCGAGCTCGTCAGTCCTCAGACAGAATTTGTCGCTTTCGTCTTGAGCGTTGCAAATCCTCAATTCGTATGTCGATACGCAAACGTTAGGCGGACGATTGAACGTGAGTTTAACGAAGACTTTCGAGAGGATGAATTTCGCTTGTTTCGACCGGCTCTCTACCGTTATAACAGGTAACGATGCAGGCACGCTAATTAGGGTGCTGTTAGGTATGTCAGCCTCTAAAAAATAAGCTACCTGCCTTCCGGTCAATCCCACCACCGGACCTAAGATATCGTTGATGATCATGGGTAAATAAAATTTGTCTCTGATAATGGCGTAGGGGACGAAACGTAAGAATAATCCTATCGCGGATTCGGCCTCCAAATCTAATTCCGTCACGTAATTGGTATCCCACAAGCTGGTAGTTTTGAGTATACGAAATTCTGGATAAATCGACATGTCGAATTTGATGTTAATGTGAGCTAAACTGACGTTTTCAACCGAAAAACTAACGAAATCGTAAGTACTAGCTGGGATCCTTTTAAATTGGAGTACCTCTGGAAGTATGACCAGCTCAGGATAGACGACGTTCCCTTTCAGCGTTAACTCTACGATTCTTGAGCCGGTGACGCTGAATTTTATCTTGGTGTTGAATTGGACGCAATTCGGTAACGTTAACGTGAGAGTTAAGACCTCGTAACTGCTAGCGTGTATGATACCTTTGCTGGGTATCACTTGCAAATATCTGCTGAATTCGTCGTTATCTTTCAGCCAGGAGAAGCATTGCGGTACGGCGGAGGTGTTCTTCAATATAGCTTTATTATTTACCGGGATGTTTAAAGGCATATTTTTGAAATTGATTATAGTCTTGACAAAAAACAATTGTTGATCGGTGAACACCACAGATAACCTCAATTGTTGCACCGGTTTACCACCGCATAACAATTCGACGTCGGCTGTCGAGAAACCGTCTTCGTTAGGGAGATATTCCACGTAACACAGGAGGGTATCGTTACTTCTCACCATACCGTCCATCGGTTGGATCTTGAAATTCGAACAGTTCATCTTCCAATTGAATCCGGTCTCCGTGTTTAACGGATTTATAATTTCGATGTATTCGCGGGTACTTTTCCCGGTGAACGCCACCACTTCCTTGTTTAATTGTAAAGTGATCGGAAAAATGTTCGCGATGAGGTGTACCACGACGTAAGCGCAACTGTTTAGGATCAATTTCAATTCGGTGGTGCAATATCCGATGCCGCTCGATATATACATGACCGGCATTGAGGTTTCGCTATGACCTGCAAAGAATAAATTCAATCAACGATCAAATTCAAGAAAGGAGCCACACTACTTAGATTTTATTGCTAAGAGCAATGGATGCTGTGACGCCAATACAGTCTGCTTCACAAGAAACGAGGAGAAGTTTTTTTCGAAAGTCGTAAAGAATTTTGTTCCAATTTCTGAAATCATGCTTGAAAGCTGGTGTTTCATAATGATGTGTGGGATTATTTCTTAACCAGGTAGGCTTCACCCGAACCCAAGCCCTGAAAGTCGATCAGCTTAGTACAAATCTCGCCTGATCATGTTGAGACTAACATGAATTCTCTTCGAGGTGATTTCATGTAGGCGAAGGAGTGGGGTAAGCCTTGAACAGCTGCACAACCATTTTGTCGTGCTTATTGGTCGTGGTTCTCATGTTTTCGCAGTCAGAAAAATCACCACTTTATCCACTTCTCAACGAACTTCTTCGATTGTTTAGTACGCGTGGACAAGAACCAGAGCTTCAAAGTGCCGACAATGAAACTTCTCTTTTAAAAATTTCGAATGACCTTGAAATGAATTAATGATGGCGTTGTAGCCAATCGATGGTGCAATCGCGCCAAAAAAAGAAGATAGAAATTCTTTCTATGTCACTATATTAAAGTCATTGCCTCCTTTCTTGTGAAACAGACTGTATTACCACCTGATGAGCGTGCTATGTACAATTGTGTTGCTGCCTGATCACTAGCTAAGCTATTGTGATCGTGTAGTGACATTCATGTACTTATCTTTCAATTCCTGAAATATTTCCACTTATAGGTCAATAAAGCAACAATTAATTAAATACCAATTTATTCCAGAACATATAATATTACGTTTTCGTTAATAAGACTTCTTCAGTGGAAGAAATTGACATTTAATATGTGTCCCTAAAATTCATAAAACTGATATTCCTTTAAGGCTGATTGTAAATTTTATACAATCACCAACATACAGTTTATCAAAATTTTTATCCGAAATACGTAAATCTAAACAAATCGCGGGAATTCGCTAATTTCATTAACAAAAAATCCGTACCGTGTGATCATGAAATTATTAGTTTAGACGTTGTATCTTTATTCACAAATGTCCCAATAAATTTGGCACTAAACAGTATAAACAAAAAATGGAATTTAATTCAAAATTATACAAATTTACCAAAAAATGAATTCATGTTGGCTGCAACACTTTGCTTAAATTCAAACTGGCACATTAAAGACAGTACTAGTAGTAGTCATTTAAACTATTTTTAAAACACTTCGGTTTTGAAACAGGCTATTAAATTAGCTCACCCTGATTTTAGAAAAGAAAATTTGAGCAAAGTTAGAACAATACTAGCAAAAAAATAGTTATCCTAAAGAGTTTTATAATAAATTAATCACAAAAAGAATAAATAAAATATACAGGGTGTTTCTGAATTGATACGAAAGATTTCAAAGGATGATTATTTAGGGGGGGTCTTTCGTATAACTTTTTGTTCAACACCATTGCCATTCTTTCAATAAAGTTTTATTTAGTTGTGAAAAATGATTGAAATCCTTATAAAACTGTCTAGAAATTAGAGAAAATCAGGACAATAAAACTATTTGTCATATGACTTCATTTGACAGCAGCTTACTTGATTTTTTTTTAAATAAATAATAACCTCTTTGTGAATTTATGGGAAAAGAGTCTGAGCAGTATTTTATTTTTTTGTGATCAAACTAACAATTTTATGATAAAAAGTCAAGACGTAAGAAAGTTGCAGATTGAGTCTGTCCTTTTAAATCAATTTTTTAAATAGGAAAATATAGGCGCATTAAAAAGTTCTGATGCAAAATATTATAGGGGTTGTTTTTTTGTTAGAAAAACACTCAAAAACGGAACGCCCAGATTTTTTTAACACTTTTGAATGCAAAATAAAAAACTACGTTCAGGAAGTATTAAGATGTTTATTTTTATTCACAAGAAAACAGTTAAAAAATTAAAAAAGTGTCCTAATACAGAAAAAACAAGGTACCTTTGAAAAAAGTTGTTGTTTAGTGTTTGCATTCTTTTTGCCGTCACATTTGACAATTTTAGAAGCGTTTTAACTTTTGCATCGCTATAAATTTACTTATTTTAGACATTGACACATTTGAAAATGGTAGTAAAACTTACTGAATCAGAACGAATTGAGATATTAATGATGCGTGGGTACGGTGATCGTCAACGTTCTTTTGAAGAGGTTGGTATTTTGTTTAATATTGTTTATCCGGATCGTCACATTAGTAAAAGTACGGTATGGCGAACAATTCAAAAGTTTGAAGTCTTTCGTCAGGTGAAGGATTTACCTAGAAGGGGACGTCCATTAACAGCAACAGATGAAGAAATTAGTTTGATTGTGTTACTTACAGTGGAAGAAAAATCATCACGTGTCCACAACAGAATTAGGTCGAATTCATGAGATCTCTCAAAAATCTGCTCATAAGATTCTTAAATCAGCAAGAATGAAAGCCTATAAAATGTATCCCGTCCATGAGTTAACTGAAGATGATCCAGATCGTAGACTACATTTTTGCGAAACAATGACGGAATTGATCGAGCAGCAGCCTAATGTTTTAGATCACATCATTTTTTCAGATGAGGCAACGTTTTGTCTCGACGGCACTGTGAACAGACATAATTGTCGCTACTGGTCAATTGAAAATCCACATTGGATTGAACAAGTCTATACACAGCGTCCTCAAAAGGTGAATGTCTCGGCTGGACTTGTTGGAAACAACATCATAGGACCATTTTTTATAAGAGGAAATTTAACTGGCAACGTCTACTTAAATTTATTGCGAAATGATGTTGTTCCAGCACTTGCGGCCCTCTTTCCAAATGCAAACATAGGTGGTCACCCTAATGCACATTTTTGGTTTCAACAAGATGGAGCTCCCCCCATTTTGCCCATAATGTCCGCGATCATTTGAATGAAATTTTTCCGGAACGTTGGATCGGACGTAGAGGTGCAATCGAATGGCCAGCACGTTCGCCAGATCTCTCGCCATTAGATTTTTTCTTTTGGGGTCACTTGAAATGTCAAGTGTACAAAAATCCAGCCAATCGCATCACTCCAGAACAAATACAAAATTCAATAGGAAATTTTACTGACCGTTTACATTTTTGTCAAATTGTAAATGGGGAGCATTTTGAACAATTATTGTAATCGCAACCTGAATAAACAGGTATCTTGATTTTTCTGTATTAGGACACTTTTTTAATTTTTTAAGTGTTTTCTTGTGAATAAAAATAAACATCTTAATACTTCCTGAACGTAGTTTTTTATTTTGCATTCAAAAGTGTTAAAAAAATCTGGGCGTTCCGTTTAAAAAAAAAGTTGGACGTATTGCCGATTAAACCGGAAGTGAAAACAATATAAACTGTATTGCATAAAATGCATTTATATTAACTATGCCCCCATACCAAATTTCAGAAATCATAATTTTCAAATAACAAAGTTATTCGACCGTTCCGGGACTTTTTAGTAACGCTGTATATTTAAGCACTCTAAAGATAGACGACATAAGTTTGATTTTCAAAATACTAAAATTTTAAAAAGGAAAATAATTATAAAAAAAAATTAATTTACGAAATGATTTACATTAAAAAACTGATATCGGTAATTTAAGTGTTATCTATAATAATTTAATTCACGCCTGAATTTTATTAATTTTAAGTTCTCGACTAGGTTTTTTTGCCATGTTTTTTCCCTAGTCTTGGAATAGAATTGTTAGAGCTTGACAAAAAATAGATTGATATACGAATAATTCAAATCATTTTAATTTTTATAGTTGTTGTTTTGACACATATTAAATGTCAATGTTGTTTCATTAACCTATAAGTGGAAATATTTCAGGAATTGAAATGTTTCTAATAATAATAAGTTTATTGGTTCCTTTGTACAAAGTAAGTATGGAACAAGTCAGTCTACAGTGGCTAAAAGAATAAGAACATATAGGTTAGACACATACATACATTAAACATTGCAATTACTTTACAGTATTATACATTACAATTATAATCAAAATAGTCTTTTAAGCAATAAAAAACATTGTCTATTAGATGGGTTTTTAAAAGTCTTCTATAGTTATTTATGGACAGCGATCTGATGCTGTATGGGATGTGGTTAAATATTTGAGTAATCTGTTGTTCCACATTATTTTGTATTTTGGTCAATCTTTTGGTGGTTTTAAATTAACACTTGCAGTTGCACGTAATTCTGTAATTCTTGGTCATTTTTGGTCACATCTGTTGATTTTCGGTAATTTCTTTGTCTCTTTGGTAGTGTTTGGGAATTTTTTTCAGTTTCGGTCATGTTCTTGTTACTTGTGGTCATTTTTAGTTTGCCTTGATCATTTCGGTCATTTTTAGACCGATTTGGTATTTTTTGCTACTTCTTTTTGTAATTGTTGGTAATTTTTCGTCATATCTGTTTATTTTAGGTAATTATTTGGTCAGTTTTGGTCATTTTTTGTTAATATTTTACCATAGTTTTGTCATTTTTAATCTTTTTTGGTCATTTTGATTCATTTTTCATTAATTTTAATTAACTTTGGTCCTCTCTTGGTACATTTTCGTAATTTTTGGATCTTTTTTGTGCCTTTTTGGCAATATTTGTAATTTCTGTAATTGTTTCGTCATATTTTTGTAATTTTTGGTAATTCCTGTTAATTTTTTTGATTGATGTTGTCGTCCTTTTGCTACATTTTTGTTTTTGGTCACATCTATTTATTTTTGTTAATTTGGCTTTTTTGGGCATTTTTTGCAGTTTCAGTTATATTCGTTAATATTTTGTCATTTTTTATCTTTCTTGGTCATACCGGTTATTTTTTTGTTAATTTTTTCTTTAATATTGGTCAGCTTTGGTCACCTTTTGCTATATTTTTGTAATTTTTTGCCACATCTGTTTATTTTTGCTAATTTTTTTGTTAGTTTCGTTCATTTTTGTTAATATTGCTCACACACACATGCTCCTTCCAGCCGAAGTCACTATTACTGTTTACATTGTTTTCTCAATGTTTAATTTGGGATTATTTTGCTCAAGCCATTTATTATAATCAATTTTATTTTTTGTATTATATTATTCTCTAATAATTCCATGGTAGGCGCTTTCACTACAACGGAGGTGTCATCAGTTGTTATCGTTTGTTTCATGTTTATAGGCTCTGTGGCCATAATGACCAAAAAACGTGATCAAAAATGGATTGTGTTAGTGTGTCGGAAAGTACCTCTACTACCACCTCAAGATTGAATGGAATTATGCAACAGTGGGTTAGCTGTGGTAAACAAATGAGGCAATTATCCCCAGAAGAGTTTGGAGATGGAATTGGTGAATTGTCCGAAAAGGCTCAATAGTTAAATGCACAAATATACTCGACGGTTTAGGAAATATCACGCCTGAAAATCAAGCAAACTCGCAAACCACAAGGATTTATTTAAGAGGTTGTTATTAAGTTCCCGAATCCAGAATCAAATTCTACAGTCAAAAATAAATTTTACACCAAAGTGTGCCTTTTAAATTGTTTTTGTTATAGCACTACGAGTTTCGGATTCGGTATTTTACGGCGTTGTGATGCGTCTTGCTAAGATAGATCTCTTGGTTAGCTGAAAAAGCAAAGAAAACACATTTACAGACACACATACAGGGTTTCCACGGTCGAGTGGGACATAGGGAAAATACATGTAAAATCGGTTTTCGGTGAATGTTATCTCCCTAATACTACTTCATCCAAATTTAAGTGCCAAATATTATAACTGGGTTAACAATGAACATTTCCACAATCATAGTACAAAGAAAGTCATTTTAATAAAACCAAAAAAAATTATTATTTATAAACCTATTGTACATGAATTCCTAATAAGGCTTTTAACATGTAACTTAGTGCAAGTGGCCGTGGCGCAGACGTTCACGTGACGCCTTAATAACGTAAGGCGCAGATTGTTTGGGGTTCGAATCCGAGAAATGAATTTTTTTTTTATTTTTTTTTAATCTTGATTAAGTTTTGTTGTTTATTTTGACAAATGATTCGTCATTAGTAAGAATTAAAAATCGAATAATATAATAGCACGTGATCATTTTTGTAATTGTAAAAATTATTCATTATTTACCTTAATCCTCAAAAAATCGATTTTATAGTCTTCAAAATCTCTGACTTTTGTAGTGTTATTGAATTTGTAGCATTATTGTTGGAGATAAAAAATAAAACTAATCTGCCGGGATTCGAACCCTAAACAATCCGTGCATTTGCTTTATTAAGCCGTCGCGCGAATCATTGCGCCATGGACGCTTGAACTAAGTCACGTATTAAAAGCCTTATTAGGAATTCACGAATAATAGATTTAAAAATAATAATTTTTTGGCATTATTAAAATGACTTTCTTTGTACTATGATTGTGGAGATGTTCATTGATAACCCAGTTATAATATGCGGCCCTTAATTTTGAATGAAGTAGTTTTAGGGAGATAATATTAACCGAAAACCGATTTTACATGTATTCTCCCTATGTCCCACTTGGCCGTGGAAACCCTCTATGTACATAAATACACAGCAATAATGGTTAGTAATAATCCTGTATGCAATACAGCTTGGTGCCACTGCAGTTATGCCTACCACATTGCCATTTTGAATCGATCATAACTTAGGTAGGTAGTAGAAGAGACGATTCCGTCAAAAATAGGTGTCTTCAATACATTCCATCGATTAACATACAGATTGAGATCATATTCTATCAGTAAGTTTGTCTTTTTAAAAATTATATTGAGTTAGAGATTGAGTCACGTGTAAATTAACTTGAAAAATTGAATGTTTGAGCATAATTTTCGACCATACCTTTTATCAGTTTGTGATCACCGTCGGGAAAGATCAAGTTGAATTTGTTAGGTGCCACCGTCACCTTCATAGCATTCGAATTGTTGTTCCTGATTTTAATCTCGAAATCGAATTTTCGATAGGCAGCTATCTAGAATACGAAATCAAAATCAAAAAATACAAAATTAAATTATAAACGATTTTGAGCGAATTACCGGCCCTGTATGGATCACCAGGGGATCAATGAAGATATTGAGTATTTGAGCTGGAGTGAGAATTAAAGGTAAGTATTCTGTCTCCGCTGACGTATCCTCTTTAGGCCTTATACTCCTCGGAGAAGGTAACTTCATATCGGTGCAAAGCAATTTGCCATGGCCGGATATGTTGTAGTCACCTTTACATTGCTTTGAAGTTATCGATAATCTTTGCCGCTTCGCCTCTTGCCTGGTGTAGTTGGTGTAATAATTAGACTCTTCCATTTTGAGACGACGATCAAACACTGTTAGTTCGTAATCTGTATCTGTTGGTGGGATGTAGCGGGAGACTTTAGTGAAAATTGATTTGCATCTGTTTAAATAAACAAAAAAAAAACAAAAAATTTAGCCGCTTAAGATAGGATGGAATTGTGCTTACTTCAAGTTGCCTCTCCACGGACGTATCGAATTTTGTGTATCGTTGGGTAAAGCGATCAAAGCCGAACTATTACTACCAACCAAACGATAATCTAACATACTCGCTTTGGGCTTCTCCACGGCGGTGTTGAATTTGAGATCCTGACAAAATTTTCCAACATCCCTCATGTAATTCGGCGTTAGCCCATTATTAATCTGAGGTAAATGAACTTTATTGACCGTTTTGATTTCCATTCTAACGGACACTGAGATTTTCCCGACCATTTTATAATTATCATTCAACTTGGGGTAATCGTAATAGACCAAATCGAATTTAATCCGGCTGTTGACAGTTCCCAATTTCTGAGGCGTTATATAAACAGCCACCTGAACGCTACTGTGAGCTTTGACGTAAATATCAGCCTTATCCAAATCTATAAACGCCACCTTTTTATAGACGAAGATTATAGGCAATTTTTCGGATAAATTCCTCAATTCGAGAACTCGCGTTTCCCTCTGGCCTGTATATAAATCCAGTAGATCGAGCTCGTTGGGCACTATCGTAACGGATGGTTTTTCAAAGATGCCATGGAGGTAAAACTTAAGGCAATCGCTTTCGGGTAATACTTCTTTGATCCGTATATTTTGTTCGGATTGACTGTCGATGAGGAACGGCATTTCCACGTCACCACTTGCTAGATGTAGAGAAGGATTATTGAAATAATCTTTGAATTATATTTTCTAAAGACGACCTTACGGTTGAATATGGCCGAGGTGCTCCAACTCGTCTTCGATGTGGCCATGGAGGTGTTATCTGGAGTGTACATGTTACCTGTTCAGAATTATTTTGTAAAAATTAGATTTAATCACATTTTGCTTTGTCTGTCTACGCTTGCAGACTTTAGACAGACGTTATTGTTCTGTTTTTGTCAACACTTACCATAATCTTGGACAGTTAAATATCTCGCTTTTACGCGGCACATGTAGACTGTACAAAAATAGAATTGATGGTCGGTATCGCTTAGTTTAGTTTTAGTCGGTCGAAATCTGAAATGTGACAAGGAATGAGGACCACAAGAATATAGAATTTTTTTTATTATGGAGTCATTTACATAGCAACTTGCACAAGATCTACACGAGAAGGTGTGGTCTACGCGAAGGTTTCATCTGAGTTTTTGAAAAAATTGCAGTACAAGTCGAACGACCAACCGCAATAGGAGACTGGAGTTATAAACTTCAACCTCATCAATTGGGCGAAAAAAGTTTGTGCAAAGTTTTGGAACCTTTACCAGGTGAAAGATGCTAGAAAATATTGAAAATAAGAGGTAAGGCATTCTTGCCGGATCTTGACAAAGCTACCGATTGAATTGGGTTGCAAAATTGCGAAATAAGATCGATACGGCTGAAGTCTTTCCTGTTTGCGGTGCTTTCACACCCTTGCAGGAATAGATGCTGCTTGTCGTTCCACAAGGCTGGGTACTGAGTCCAGTCCAGTAGGGCCAATTTGCCCTTCCATTTCTGCCATCTGTTGTCTCTTCTTTTCATTTTTTAGTCTTTCTCGGTCTTTTGGGTTATTTTTTGTTATTTTTTTGGGGAGTTTTGGTCGTCTTTTACCACTCTTTGTAATTCTTGGTAATTTTCTTATATGCTTAGATATTATTATTATGCTTTTGTCAGTTTCCGTTGTTTTCGTTAATATTTTATCATGTTTTGTCATTTTTAGTATTCATTGATCATTTCTTGTTAATTGTTTGATTAATTTTGGCCAGCCTCATCTTTTGCTACATTTTTTAAATTATTGTGTCATTTTTGCTCACATCTGTTTATTTTCAGTAATTTCTTTGTCTCTTTGGTAATGTTTGGGCAATTTTTTTAGTTTCGGTTATTTTTATTAATATTTTGTAATATTTTTGTCATTTGTGGCCATTTTTTAAGTTTTCTTGATCATTTCGGTCGTTTTTTTGGTCATTTTTAGTCCACTTTGGTATTTTTTGCGACTTTTTTTCTAATTCTTGGTCATTTTTTTGTTAAATCTGTTTATTTTAGGGCGTTATTTTGTGAGTTTCGGTCATTTGATCATATTTTTGTCATTTTTAGCCTTTCCTGGTCATTTCGGTTCATTTTTCATTAATTTTGATTAACCCTGCTCCTCTTTTGCTACATTTTTGTAATTATTGGTCATTTTTGGTCACATCTGTTGATTTGCGGTAATGATCTTAGGGATCTTTGGTAATGTTTGGGCATTTTTTTCAGGTTCGATTATATTTGCTAATGTTTTGTCATGTTCTTGTCAGTTGTGGTATTTTTTAGTTTGTCTTGATCATTTCAGTCTTTGTTTTGGTCATTTTTAGTCTAGTTTGGTGTTTTTTTTTCTACGTTTTTGTAATTTTTGGTCAATTTTTGTCATATCTGTTTATTTTAGATCATTATTTTGTCAGTTTTTATCATTTTTCGTTAATATTTTATCATGTTTTGCCATTTTTAGTCTTTCTTTGTCATTTCGATTCATTTTTGATTAATTTTGATTTACCTTGCTCACCATTTCTTACATTTTTGTAGTTCTCGGTCAGTGTTGGTCACATCTGTTTATTTTAGGTCGTTATTTTGTCAATTTTGGTCATTTTTGTTAATATTTGGTCAGGCTTTTGTCATTTTTAGTCTTTCTTGGTCATTTAGGTTTATTTTTTATTAATTTTAATCAACCTTGCTTTTCTTTTGCTACATTTTTGTAATTATTGGTCATTTTTGGACCTTTTATTTGGCCTTTTTGGCAATGTTTGCTCATTTCTGTTATTGTTTTGTCATATTATTGTAATTTTTGGTCATTCCGGTTAATATTTTGATTAAAATTGATCAGCTTTGGTCGTCTTTTGCTACATTTTTGGTCACATCTGTTTATTTTTGGTACTTTTTTTGTCTTGTTTCGGAATTTTTGGGCATTTTGTTGCAGTTTCAGTTATATTCCTTAATGTTTTGTTATTTTTGGTCTTTCTTGGTCATTCCGGTTATTTTTCTTTAATATCGGTTAGCTTTGGTCATCTTGTGTTATATTTTTGTCATTTTTGGCCACATCTGTTTATTTTTAGTGATTTTGTGTTTAGTTTCTGTCATTTTTGTTAACATTTTATCATGTTTTTGTAATTTTTAGTCTTTCTTGATAATTTCGGTTAACCTGATTAACCGTGCTCACCATTTTTGTAGTTCTAGGTCAGTTTTGGCCACATCTGTTTTTTTAGGTCATTATTTTGTCAGTTTTGGTCATTTTTGTTAATATTTTGTCATGCTTTTGTCATTTTTGTCTTTCTTGGTCATCTCGGTTCATTTTTTATTAATGTTAAACAACCTTGCTCCTCTTTTGCTACACTTTTGTACTTATTGGTCATTTTTGGTCACCTCTGTTGATTTTTGGACCTTGTTTTTCCCTTTTTGGCAATATTTGGTCATTTCTGTAATTGTTTTGTCATAGTTTTGTAATTTTTGGTTATTTCGGTTAATGTTTTGATTAACATTGATCATCTTTTGCTACATTTTTGTGATTTTTGGCCACAACTCTTTATTTTAGGTCATTATTTTGTCAGTTTTCTCTCATTTTTGTTAATATTTTATCATGTTTTTGTAATTTTTAGTCTTTCTTGGTCATTTCGGTTCATTTCTGATTGGTCAATTTTGGCTACATATCTGTTTATTTTAGGTCATTATTTTTTCGGTTTCGTTCATTTTGTAAGTATTTTATAGTCTTTCGGTCATTTTGGCTATTTTTTGTCAACTTCTTGATTAGTCTCGGTTAGTCCTGCTCCGCTTTATGTTTTTGTAATTTTTGGTCATTTTTTAGTCTTTCTTGGTCGTTTCGGTTATTGTTTTGTCAATTTTTTGATTAATATTGGCCAGCTTTGGTCAGCTTTTGCTACAGTTTCCTAATTTTTGGCCATATCTGTTTATTATTGGTAATTTTGTCATCATTTATTTGTAAATTTCGTCCATTTTTGTTACTATTTTGTAATTTTGTCGGTTTTGGTAATTTCTAGTCTTTCTAGGTAATTTCGGCTACTTTTTGTGATTTTTTTGACTAGCTTTGGTAATTTTTTGCCACTATTCCTGCATCCGCATTTTTCTTTTACGTTTTAAATTCAACTGAGGGTTTAAAAGAGACCCATCAAACACTAGATCGCTATGGAAACACTATGATTGGGTAATAGGACTACCAGAAGGAGATCTCAAGAGGAAATTGAACTGCATCAAGAGAAGGCGGCCAATTAATGTATTACTATGTTAGTTTATAATAAATATACTTACGTAAAATGTATAGCTTTCACTTGTTTTGGCTGGAATACACCATGAAGAGGGTTTATTGTGAAGTTATTGTAATTGATATTATCTCGGCGACAAGCGTCTATGCTCTGTAACAATATGCAATACAAACAATTTGTCATTTGTATGCCAAAATAGTAAACGTACCGCTAGGTTACTATCTAGCTCCCCCATCGCGCAAAACATGGATACAGACGAGCTGTAGTTCCTAACGTACATGGACTGAGTGCTCGATAATCCTTCGTAAGTGATAGGAAAGTCGACTACCATGAAAGAAGTCACAGGGCAACTGGAGCAAGTCGGTTTTGTGGTCAACGGTTCCAATCTTGGTACTATAGCCGTCACGAAGATAGGAATCATGAACGGTTGTTCAGCTTTCATCCACAGATCCATCCTAGCCGGGCCTTCTTTATAAGCGACGAGAGATATTGTGACCGATAGGGTGGATTTCGACTGGAATAATTGCAGGTGTATTAAAGTGGAATTAATTGCTGTTTATAATGAGTTTTACCGGAAGTAAACCCTTTATGGGATTCACGATTAAAGCGTAATCATCTGATGAGGTGACGTCCATGTAGAACCTGGCCGATCTTCCACCATCATTGCGAAGGATAAGAGTGTGTGTTGGAGAAGCGTAACCTACGTCTACCACACCGAAATCGATCTGTTTCGGTGAAATTTCAAGGTTGCAAGTCGTCAAAAATCTGCAATAATTTAAACAATCAATCAATTTCCGATTAATTAAATCGAATTCTTTCGTAATCGTGTTAGACTTACGAGCGTAAATGATAAGTATAACGTTCTTCGTTAATATAAATAGTGAAAATACAACTTCCTGTACTGGCGGGTGAATGGACGTAGGTCACTTTCCTAGTAAGCGACAAACCGGGTGATATATTACCTTTCCTCAGCGTTTTCAGTTTGTACGACTAAAAAATAGAATTATTGAAAGACATCAAGATGTTTGAATTTAAACTGGAGAACCTACGAATGAAGTAGGAGCCGTTATTCTAACTACTACCTTATTTCTGCTAATATTTTGTATCGAG
The DNA here is from genome assembly GCA_023690525.1 of Holotrichia oblita. Taxonomy (NCBI): domain Eukaryota; kingdom Metazoa; phylum Arthropoda; class Insecta; order Coleoptera; family Scarabaeidae; genus Holotrichia; species Holotrichia oblita. The sequence continues at coordinate 6,788,078 of CM043017.1, forward strand.
AACGTCTGCTCGTATGTTTTACCTTCGTAAGCTCTTTGAAATATCAAACACGGTGGTGTTATTCGGACACCGTTGAAATTCACGAACTCCTTTTTCTCGACTTTCTCGGACTTCCCCCTTCTGGAATGAATTCGCGGTAAACTCGAAGACATAACAAACAAAGAATAATATTACGATAAAACATAAAGGAAAAAAAAAAACGTAAAACGTACAACTAATTGACAGATCAAACGTCAGACGAGATGAAGTTGTCATATATCCCCAACCGTGTCAGTAAAAACGAACGTTTTTGTTGAGACCATTGGTGGTAAGGATCGTTCGATTTGGTGTTGAAACTTCATTGCAAAATGTTAATATTGCTTCAGAGGTGTTTTTGTCGTGAAGCTACGTTCATATATGTCACATTTTTGTGCACTAATTCGAACTAATAATACATTTGGCTTCTCAGCAATGTATGCTAGCAAACTTCACAGTGATCACACTCGAACTGTCAATGTCAGTGATCAACTTCGTTCAAAACACCGATTAATGAAACACACCAAAGACAAGTATTTAATTTTAATCATTATGATACGCTTTCAGTCTTTTTTGGTCGTTTTTTAAAGATAAATTTATTTTTGATGAATAAATGTTTGTTTATTTAATGTCATTTCTGACACGATTTACTACCTTTTTTTGATCAATATAATCAATCATTTTTGTCATCTGTTGTTGTATTCATATCACTTTTTATCATCTTTGCCCATGCTTGGTCATTTTTTAGTTTGCTTTGGTGATTTCGATTACTTCTTATCATTTTTCTTTGGTCAATGTTGGTCAGTCTTGCTTATTTTTGCCACTTATTTGTTATTCTTGGTTGTTTCTGTTTATTATTGATGATTTCTTTGACATTTTCGATGATTTTCCATCATTATTGGCCAGTTTAGTAGTTTTAGTAATAGCCTGCGTTTGGTCATTTTTTCTCAACCTTCGTCATTTTTGGCGAGTCTTGGACATTTTTGTTTATTTATGATCAGTTTTTGCAAATTTTCTGTTATTTGTGGACATTTTTGTCATCTGTTGTCGTATTTTTATAATATTTTACAGTCTTTGCCCATTTTCTGGTAATTTTTCATCTTTTCTGGTAACTTTGGTTATTTGGTGTAAGATTTTTTGAAACTTTTATGTAATTCTTGGTAATTTTTGTTTAATTTTGGTAATTTCTTGGTTATATTTGGCAGTTTAGCAGCTATTTATGGTCATTTTTAGGTCACTTAGTTTATTTTATTTGATCATTAGTTTAGAGCCTTGATTATTTTTGGCACTATTTTGAAATCGTTGATTATTTTTGTAATTTATGGTAATTTCTGACATTTTTTTTTGATACTTTGGTTACACTTTGATAATTTTTTGAAAATGTTATGTTCTTGTATCTTGTATTATCATCTTGTATCATTTTCGGTCATTATTTTGTGATGTTTCGGTCATGTTTCGATGTTTTTTGGTCACTTTTCGTCATTTTTCCGGTTATTTTGTGTCAGCTTTATAGTCATTTTTCTTTATTTTTGGTAATTTTTTAATCTTTTCTGTTAATTGGCGTCAGATTTTTGGTCATTTTGTGTCAGCTGTGACAATTTTTTTGGCATTTAATTGTAATTCTTGGCCATTTTCTTTATTTTAGGTCAATTCTTCGTCATTTTTGGCTATTTGTTGTCGGTTTTTGGACTCTGGTTATTTTGGTTATTTTGTTTGTTCATTGTTGGTCAGCTTTGATTGTTTTTGCCACTTGTTTGAAATTCTTTGTCATTTTTTGGCCGCTTTTGTTAATTTTTGATAGTTTCTTCGTGATTTTTCGTCGTTTCTTTGTCAGTTTGGGTTATTTCTGTTTATAGTCTGTCATGTTTTTGTCATTTTTTGTCAGTTTGCTGGTTCATTTATATATATTGAACCTAGATTTAGATGATCCTAAACTAGTGGGGTTAGCAGTCAACTCCACTAGCTTAGCTTGGCCCACTAGCTTGGCTGCTAACTCCACTAGTTTAGGATCGTCTAAATCTACGTTTAGTTAACGTCATTTCTGTTCATGTTTTAACATGTTTTTGTAATTTTTTGCCGGTTTGTCAGACAATTTTAATTTATTTGTGGTAAGTTCTGATATTTTATTGATCTCTTTAGTCATTCTTTGCTCATTTTTTGACAATGTTGTGTTCTCTTGTCATCTATTTATCATTTTTAGTCATTTTTTTGACAATTTTGTGTTCACTTGTCATCTATTTGTCATTTTTAATGATTCTTTGCTCATTTTTTGACAATTTTGAGTTCTCTTGTTATCTATTTATTATTTTTAGTTATTCTTTGGTCATTTTTTGGCAATTTTGTGTTCTTTTGTCATCTTTTCATGATTTTTAGTCATTCTTTGGTCATTTTTTGACAATTTTTTGTTCTCTTGTCATTTATTTATCATTTTTATGATCATTTTTGGTGATTTTTGATTACTCTTTATCATCGGTGGTCATATTTGATTATTTTTCACAATGCTCGTTTATTTTTAAGTATTTCTGGGTCATTTTTGATTATTCGTTTCGCCATTTTTTGGTTATTTTTTATCATTTTTATCTAGGTTTGGTGGTTCCTGATAAATTTTGTAATTTTTCTCATTTTTGGTACGTTTTATCAATTTGTTTTTATTTTATTTTAGTTAATTGTAGTCGATTTTGTGAATTTTTGTTTATCTTTGATAACTTCTTGGTAATGTTTTGCCATTTTCTTATCGCTGTTAGTAATTTTTTGATCTGATTTGATCGCTTTTTGTAATTTTTGATCATTATTGGGAATTTTTGACCTCTTTTTTGTTAGTTTTGTTATCTTTAGGAACGGTGTGAACGAATATATAGTCAACATTCGAGTTATGTAAACATATTTCTAATTAATGCGTAAGAATCGAATGTAGGTTTTCACGATCGTCGTTGATTGTACTGAAATTTCCGCATGATGTGCTAAAAATTTATAAAATTTGAATTCAACCAATCACATTATCCACTTAACGAGAAAACGGAAAGTGTGGGAAATATATTCAATATCATGAAGACAACATTCCTGAGAAGCAAGAGGTGTTGAAAATGATAGAAAAGAAGCAGTCAAAAAAGTTAGGAGACCAACTTGAACAACCACCTTCAGAGATAATAGAAACATAATAGAAAGACAGAAATGAGATTTCTGAAAAAGGTAAAAAATATTACCAGATATGTAACCAATATTACACCTAACCACGTGAGTTAGGTAACATTTACGGAAGCACGATATTGAAATTTTCCCTACTGTGTCGTCGTGTGTTGATATTTCCGCGTATCCCCCGGTCGCAAAGTCATGCAACTTCGGTCTCATTAATCATTCCTCCAGCGGCGAGGGATGATGAACCCCGTGGGGGTTCCGCAAGGCTTGATAGATACTCCGTCTCGGATGGGTTTGATGCTCGATGGATGGGTGAGGAAAGGGGGAAGTAGGGACTTGATTGATTGTAAAGTTTTACCAGTTTCTGTTTTGCGAAGTGTTGTTTACTACGAAATAAATATTAATATTAATTGATCGATGTGTATTTGTTTATTTATTTTTATTTATTTATAATTTTATTGGGGGATCGTGTTGTTTTGTCGAAACCTTACACTTAACTTATAATGTAGAGGCGCTGCTATATTCATACGACATACAAGAAATTGAAAACCGTGAAAGGTTTCACATCTCTCGTGAGGATTCTCCTGTGCGAACCCTCGCCCACTGGAATCTCTCAAGGGCATATTCACCGAGAGAACATATTGCTTCAATGTTTTCTCGTTAGCGCGACGTCAAAATATCACGCTGTGCTGCGCTGTTAATCATTTCTGGAGGATGACTGAAATAGATTGTAGGTGGCAAGATACATGTGTATAGTATGTACATACAAGTTATATAAATAAAAATAATAATAACAATATAAATAGTTTTGCAGCGGTGATGGAAAGTCTAATATAAATAAATTAAAATACTGATAGTAATTTTTTAAAAGGAAATCCTGGTAATTATTCAAATTGATTCAGGGATTGTTGTGATTGTTGATAATTATAATATTTTAATGTTGATGTTAATCGAGAACAATAAATTTATTTCTCTATGTTGTTGTAATATAAATAAATAACTAAATAAATAAACGTTATATATATTAATACGTAATTTAATGTCATATTTTTTAAATTACTTTCTTAGTTAATATGATAATGTTGCTATTATTTTTTTCTGTGTAGCTCTAGGAATCCTATACAAGGACGACCTGTAATGTTTTCGGAATCGACAAGAAAAACACGGTGTGGTTTCTTATTTTCATTTTTCGATCTAGTCTCCTCGAAGATCAATACACTTCTACAAACGGTGCTCCAGTCTATAACCATTAGATTAGAGCAGGTGAACTATTATCAATGAGACTAAGTTTGCAAAATTAGGTTTGATGTTCAGTTACGCCTCCCAGGAGTTTTTCATGGCTACCGTTCCTGAGATATAGTCGATATAGCCAATGCTTGATCATTTTTGTTCTGTTTTGGTCATTTCGATTAATTTTTTGCCCAGCTTTGGTTATTCTTGCCATTTATTTGTTAATTTTGGTCATTTTGGTTTATTTTTGATAATTTCTTTTACATATTTTTGATGTATAGTCGTTTCTGATATTCTGTGCAATTTTTTGGTCTATTTTGTCGTGTGTTGTCGTGTCTTTATTGTCTTTTATTAACTATTTTGATCATTTTTTGTCAGAGTTGGTGATTATTGGCCAATTTTTGACTTTTTGCTATTTTCTTTGTTATTTGTCGTGATTTTTGCCCTCTCTTGTCGTATTTTTATAATATTTTATAATCTCTGTTTGTTTTTGGTAACTTTTAGTTTCTTCTGGTAACTTTGGTCATTATTTGTAACTTTTCTGTAATTCTTAGTCATTTTTGGAAATATTTTGCTATTTGTGGCCATTTTTAGACATTTTAGTTATCTTCTTTATTCATTGTTGATCAGCTTTAATTGTTTTTGCTATTTGTTGGAAAGTTTTTGTAATTTTTGTTCGTTTTTGTTAAGCTTTGGAAATTTATTTGTCATTTTTCGTCATTTCTTTGTCAGCTTCGATCATTTGTGTTCATATTTTGTGATGTTTCATTCATTTCCATTTCATTTTTGTTTATTTTAGGTCAATTCTTCGTCATTTTTGGCTATTTGTGGCCATTTTTAGACTTTTTGGCCATTTCACTTATCTTATTTGTTCATTGTTGATCAGCTTTGATGGTTTTTGCCATTTGTTTCAAATTTTTTGTCATTCTTAGTCATTTTTATTAAGCTTTGGTAATTTCTTTGTCATTTTTCGTCATTTCTTTGTCAGCTTCGGTCATTTCTGTATATATTTTGTGACGTTTCATTCATTGCTATATCATTTTTGTTTATTTTACGTCAGTTCTTCATGATTTTTGGATATTTATGGCCGTTTTTAGATTTTTTGGTCATTTCGGTTATTTTGTTTGTTCATTGTTGATCAGCTTTGATTGTTTTTGCTATTTGTTTGTTTGTCATTTTTTGTCGATTTTGTTTAGATTTGGTAATTTCTTTGTAATTTTTCGTCATTTCTTTGTCAGCTTCGGTTTTCGGTTCATATTTTTGATGTTTCACTCATTTTCATTTCATTTTTGTTTATTTTAGATCAGTTCTTCGTCATTTTTGGCTATTTTGGCCGTTTTTAGACTTTTGATAATTTCGGTTATCTTGTTTGTTCATTGTTGATCAGCTTTGATTGTTTTTGCTATTTGTTGGAAAGTTGTTGACAGTTTTGTTCGTTTTTGTTAAGCTTTGATAATTTCATTGTCATTTTTCGTCATTTCTTTGTCAGCTTCGATCATTTGTGTTCATATTTTGTGATATTTCATTCATTTCCATTTCATTTTTGTTTATTTTAGGTCAATTCTTCGTCATTTTTGCTATTTGTGGCCATTTTTAGACTTTTTGGCCATTTCACTTATCTTATTTGTTCATTGTTGATCATCTTTGATGGTTTTTGCCATTTGTTTCAAATTTTTTGTCATTTTTCGTCATTTCTTTGTCAGCTTCGGTCATTTCTTTGTCATTTTTCGTCATTTTTTTGTCAGCTTCGGTCATTTCTGTATATATTTTGTGACGTTTCATTCATTGCTATATCATTTTTGTTTATTTTACGTCAGTTCTTCATCATTTTTGGATATTTATGGCCGTTTTTAGATTTTTTGGTCATTTCGGTTATTTTGTTTGTTCATTGTTGATCAGCTTTGATTGTTTTTGCCATTTGTTGGAATTTTTTTGTCATTTTTTGTCGATTTTGTTAAGATTTGGTAATTTCTTTGTAATTTTTCGTCATTTCTTTGTCAGCTTCGGTCATTTTGGTTCATATTTTGTGATGTTTCACTCATTTTCATTTCATTTTTGTTTATTTTAGATCAGTTCTTCGTCATTTTTGGCTATTTATGGCCGTTTTTAGACTTTTGATAATTTCGGTTATCTTGTTTGTTCATTGTTGATCAGCTTTGATTGTTTTTGCTATTTGTTGGAAAGTTTTGTCATTTTTGGTCGTTTTTGTTAAGCTTTGATAATTTCATTGTCATTTTTCGTCATTTCTTTGTCAGCTTCCGTCATTTCTGTACATATTTTGTGATGTTTCATTCATTTCCATTTTATTTTTGTTTATTTTACGTCAGTTCTTCGTCATTTTTGGCTATTTGTGGCCATTTTTAGACTTTTTGGTAATTTCGGTTATCTTGTTTGTTCATTAGCTTTGATTGTTTTTGCTTGTTGGAAAGTTTTTGTCATTTTCGGTCGTTTTTGTTAAGCTTTGTTAATTTTTTCATTTGTCATTTTGTCATTTCTTTGTCAGCTTCGGTCATTTCTGTACATATTTTGCGATGTTTCATTCATTTCCTTTTCATTTTTGCTTATTTCACGTCAGTTCTTTCATCGTCGTCATTTTTGAGTATTTGTGGCCGTTTTTAGACTTTTTGGTAATTTTGGTTATTTTGTTTGATCATTGTCGATCAGCTTTGATTGTTTTGGCCGCTTTTGTTAATTTTTGGTAATTTCTTCGTCATTTTTCGTCGTTTCTCTGTCAGCTTCGGTCATTTTATACATATTGACATGTTTTTGTAATTTTTTGCCAGTTTCTCAAACGATTATATTTATTTATGGTAAGTTCCAACATTTTTCGATCTTTTTAGCATTCTTTGGTAATTTTTTTACAATTTTGTGTTCTATTGTCATCTATTTATCTTGTTTGGTCATTCTTTGGTAATTTTTCCGACAATTTGGTGTTCTCTTGTCATCTATTTATCATTTTTTTCATATTTGACCATTTACTGGTGATTTTTGGTTACTCTTTATCATTGCTGGTCGTATTTGATTATTTTTCACAATGCTCGTTAATTTTTAGGTATTTCTGGGTCATTTTTGATTATTCATTCTGGCAGCTTCTCAGCTGTTCATATTTTGTGATGTAGATTTAGATGATCCTAATCTAGTGGCTTAGCTTGGCCCACTAGTTTGGCTGCTAACCCCACTAGTTTAGCATCATCTAAATCTACGTTTAGTTAACGTTGTAGCAGCCGTCACTTCCCTCTAAATTCATTTATGATAAGTTCTGACAGTTTTTGATATTTTTTAAGTCATTCTTTGGTCATTTTTTTATATGGTCATTGCTGACAGTTTTTGCAAATTTCTTGCTATTTTTTTTTAATTTGTGGTCATTTTTGTCATCTGTTGCCGTATTTTTATAATATTTTGTAATCTCCCTCTCATTTTTTGGTAATTTTTTAATCGATTCTGGTAGCTTTGGTTATTTTGTGCCAACTCTGGTATTTTTTTGTCATTTTCGTTTAATTTTTTTGAAATTTTTGGCGATTCCTTGATAATTTTTTGACATCTATTTATCATTTGTGATAATTGTTTGTGATATCTTGTTCATGTTTCGATGATTTGTTATCACTTTTTGTCATCGCCGGTGATTTTCTGGTTATTGTTTGATGCTTTTTTGCATTTTCTCTTACTTGTAGTCAGTTTTGGGAACTTTTGTTCATATCTGATAATATCTTGGTCATATTTTGTTATCCTACAATTTTCAGGTAAATGACGCCTGCAAGTAGTCACATTTGAATCTGTTTGTGCAACGATATCTTTATCTTTAACAAAGTCGGAGATCGAGCAATGTAATTCTAAGCATAAACAAAATTGTGTTTGAATTAATACAAATTACGCATCAACAGCGCTGCTTGAAAAACATATGTATACATGTGCACATAGTAGAATGGCCACGTCAAAACACAATCGTGAATTAACCCATTGAAATCAAGAGGCGTAAAAAACTGAATTAATATTTATAGTACTCGTGTTGCACGTTAAAATAACGCGATGATTGTAGGTGGTACTACTGTTGGTAACATTATGAAACTAACAGCGGGACATAGACGAGACAAAACGTAAATTGGGGGCCACCCCGCTGGGTGATTTATATGTTGTTTACTAAAATGCTGCCCTATGATAGCTGCATTGTCTACGGATTCGGTAATATGTTTAAGAGAATCATATCTTTAGGGGCGATGCGCTATAGTCGTAGTATATTCTGCAAAATTTAAAATAATGATACTATGTATCGGTCATGTGTACGATGCATGGTCATCGATAATAATGTTTCCTTTAACACGCTATTAAAATGACGTTTATTTCTGTTTCCGTAACACACAATAATAATCATTGTAATTAGCCACTGTTTTACATTTATGTTAATTGGAATTGCGCCGGTGGAAAAAAAAATCTAGAGATAGCCTTGAACGGCAAACGTAAAAATTATTAAAGTAGAATTAATTATTCATCTGGTCTTATTACATTATTGCGATTTCGCATGTCGGTCAGTCGGTCGGTCGGTCGGTCGGTCGTATTAAATAAAATACTTTCACATCAGGTACTTACGTGATGTGTAATGTAAAATTATACAGGCCGTCCCTCATATTACTGTAGAAAAAAAAAATACGAGGCGTGAGAATCTCGTCTCGTTAAACCGGAGGATCAACTCATTCGGGAATTGGCAACTCTCGGTGCTCTAATACAATTAGGAACGCAGTATCTATAGTGATCTCCGGTGCGGATCTCTCGCGGGTGCAATAGGCGAGTGCCGTCGACACGGTCGTGTGACAGGACACGACGGGCACGCCAGGATATGTCGTTGTGTTGAACGCCCGCCGGGACGGACCCCGCATCCGTGCTAATTCAATTACGCAAAACGTACGCGATTATTAACTAAGATCTATGATATTGGTGGGCTTTAGGGGGACCCGTATCTAATTCGTTAGATGTATACAACATGGTCCGTTTATTTTGAGTCTATTCCGATTAAATAGTTTGTAGGAGTTTAATTTATAACGATTAATGTTTTGTTAAATTTACGATAGAAAGAAAATTTGTAATTTAGGTTATATGGTATTATAGTACGAGTGAATCTGCACCTTCATATCAGGTGGTGAAGAATTAGACAAGGCCGAAAACTGCTGTTTGCAAAAAAAAAACATTGATGTGGCTTTTCAATAAGTAGTGCAGAAACCACTTTAGCCCTTCACTGCATGATTTTTTGTTTCGTTATGAAATTAATTTTGGCAACTCGCATACCCCTTGCAACCTGGAAATTTGCACCTGATTTGATGATCTGCCCAAATCGGCCAATGCCCAAAGCAATCTGTCTTAGCTCCTTGACCGGAACTGATTGTGCAGGTCCACGTTTTTTTTTTTTCTCCAACATCGTGCGTCAATATCTGTCAAAGACGGATGTCCGCTACTTTCCCAAAGCTACACAACGCTTCTGCCAATTTTGTTCTGAATTTTGCTTGAGTCAAAATGTTATTTTGAAGACCCTTCGCTTCAAGGACCCTCTTTTGTAGTATCCAGCTATTTGCGACTGTTACGTCTAGCAAATGACCATTTTTTACTTCTCTGAAGTATTTTCAGGCGACCTAAATCGCTATCTAAGAGGTCAACTCCCCCCATATGGCGGTTATATTCTTTTATTATAAAAGGGCAGTTAATTGAAATATTTTTTTTTTGTTTCATATCTCGCAGTGGAAGCCATGGGTTTCTCGCCTACAAATGTCCATCATCCACACAATGAATAATATATCCACACCATTGCATGAGGTCACCATTTCTACTGATGTTCCTCTCTCTTTTTTCTTCATGTCTCTTTCATCAGGCAATCAACAGTTTGGTATTCTACTCCGACGTACGGTCCCTAAACTATAAATTCCTTCTTTGGCCAGGTACACAAGGGGTACCGAAGTATAATAGTTATCAAAATATATGCGAATATGTTGATGCCTTGAAACAATTCTTGCCAAACGCACAACAACGTTCGACGAAGCGCCGAGGTTGGGTTTTCGGGGAAATCTTTTATTATCAGCGTTTTCTTGCCGGTGTACATTTCAATATTATAAGCGTAGCCTGAGACACTACATAGAACAAAAAACTTGAAGCCCCATTTATGGAGTTTCATGGGCATGTATTGTTTGAGGTGATGCCGTGCTTTTTAGAACAAATTTGTTCATCTACTGATAAACAGCATTCCCATGGAATATCTTTACTAAAATTTGTATTCAAACTATCTATCAAGGGTCTGATTTTATGTAATTTATCATATCTAGGATCCGTAGATGGTGCAGCCAAAGTGTTGTCGTTGAAGTGTAAAAACTGTCTAATTTTTTCATACCTATTCAATGATATAACATTTTTTTCATTTTTCGAAACCTAAATCATCAGACCAATACTTTCTAATATTAGGTAGATGAACTAAGGACATGTACAAAGTGATTCTAAAAACTGCTTTATCTCATTTTTTGTGATGTTCAAAGCTTTGTTAGGATTTTTTTGTATAGCGAAAAGATTACTCTGTTCTACAATGTTGTCCACAATCTCTTCCGTAAATAAATAAGTGAAAAAGGGCTTTCCAAATCCAAAATTTTTTGAGGAAATGTAGATTGACCTAAGAATTCAAGTTGGTGGTTGTTTAAAATAAGATTTGTTTATCTCCAATGAACATCTGCAACAAAATATTACTCGTTTCTTGATCATAAATCAATGAATGTTTACCTGTGTTACGTGTTAGTGGAATTTCATTTGCTCCATCAGTTGCTTCGTCTGCTATTTCTTCATTTTCGCGGTCAACTTGCTGTTGAGCTAACTCTTCAATTTGATGGTCTACCAAATTATCAGGCACATTTTCCAATTCTCTAGTTTCATTGATATCGTTTTCATTATCTTCGTCTTCAGGATCAGAATTTGGACTTCCTAGCAAGATTCGTTATTGTGGATGAAACCTGGGTTCAACATTATGATCCTGAATCAAAAAGCCACCACCCCCTCGAAAGTTTCGTGCAACAGCATCTGTGGTCAAGATCATGATCACAGTTTTTGGAATTACGCTTATAGACTGGGATGTTAATTGAGTTTATACTCCCTGTCCTTTAGACCCTTTCCATCAAGTAGTGCCAGGATGTTCTTGCCTGTGCGGGTTTGTGCCGGTGATCGTCCAAGAACATGAGCGTCTCAGCAAGCCGAAGTGCTTGCTAAGGTTTTGGTGAGGAATGGAATGGTGACGGTGACTAGAAAATTCATTTTGAGAACTTCGATAGATTGTCGAACTCTTACTCTAAGTGGTGGTCGATCTTGGCGCTTTAAGACACTCAGAAGCAAGAGGTTTGCTGTTTGTCTTGCCTTTTTCAAAGGTTGTTTTTGCACACAGTTTTTTGGAATTATCTTTCCCAATCTTTCCCAAACACCTGAGAAGGCGTCGATATTTTTTTGAATGAAGACCCGAAAAACTCTATAAGGTCGTATTTTTGCGGAATTTCCAAAAGGATTTCTTTTCAAAAGCGCGACTTTGTCGAAGAAATATCGGAATAACTATGTTAGTGTTAATAGTTGAACATTGATCGTTTTACAGTTGGTCAAAATTATCCCAGGCGCATAACAGTTTATGTGGCAGTGCCGAATACTTGCCTACCATCGTTGTTCCATACAGTTGGCTATATAATAGATATCCTGGCAGACATCGTCAAAATCCAAAAAGCAGTTACTTGTGGAGATTGGAGATGCTCGCTATCAAAAATTTATTTACAATGGGTTCAAAAAATTATGCTGACAACAAAGACAATAAATCGAATGGAATCGGCTAGCTGCCAACATAAAACGATCACCTGCCAGCGTAAGCGAGACAAACTCTCTAACAATATTTTCAAAATTTAGAAACCATCTTAGAAAACGTCCTAGCATATCACGTATTTAATTCCGATGAAACGAACTTAATGAATTTGTTGGAGGCATACCACACGATCAGACTATAACTCGGCAATTACCAAATTCTTCAGATTTGCCCCCCCCCTCCTTTCTCCTAGTGACTTCCATGTATTCCCCAAACTCGAAGAACCCCTTGACAGAATTCACTTTCGGGACGATGAGACACTGATGAGAGAATGGTTTGCAAAGCAAGACAAAACATTTTTTCTAAGGACGTTAAAGTTCTTTCCATCGTTACACCAAGTGTGTCAACGTCTTAGGGGACTATGTTGAAAAATAAGTCGTTTTATTCTGTGTCAGGGACAATAATATAAAATTATCTCATGTACAGCACGGCCCCCTTCCTCCCTCTCTAGGTAAGTTGAAAGCTTTCTACGGTAAAGATTTTCCAGAAAAAAATAAAATTGTGACTTGTCAAAACTTAGCGCGCAAGGGCTTGACGATTTTTTTTGAAGCTGGTTGCCGATTTGAGCATCCAGAATGTAGAATGTAGTCTATGGTCTAGGACAACCTATCTTCAGCAATATCTTTGAAAATGGCTGGCATAGTTTAATATGTTATCTCGTAACTTAAATCTGATGATGCAGAACTTGTTCGAATTGGACCGGTATCCATACTTCGTCTTCGGTTAAACGAGTCATTTGGTGTTGACAGCTTAACTGGTTTCGTCGTCGACATCTTCCTCTAAAAAGAATTTTTGAGCTATAAATTTCAATTTGATTGTAGATGTAAATATTTCAGGTTATGAAACAATTTTGTATAAATGATGTCTTCCTAAAGTCCTTTTTTTAACGGTTTGTTATATAATTGCGCCATCGTTAAACTGCAAATATACGACCAATAAACGTATCCTGGGTTCTCTATCTCATACTGGGTCGGATTCACAGTCCTTTAGGACCCTTTACATCAAGTAGTGCCAGGCTCTTCTTGCCTGTGCGGGTTTGTGCCGGTGATCGTCCAAGAAAATGAGAAATAGCAAGCCGAAGTGCTTGCTAAGGTTTTGGTGGGAAATGGAATGGTGACTGTGACTAGAAAATTCATTTTGACAACTTTGTCGAACTCTTACTCTAAGTGGTGGGTCTTGGCGCTCTAAGACACTCAGAAGCAAGAGATTTGCTGTTTGTCTTGCTTTTTCAAAGGTTGTTTTTGCAGTGGTCATCAGGTAGTCTTGAAGGCTTGGGATTTGTAAGTCTGCGCAGCCGAGCATTGCTGATGAAGTAGGCTGCTTTGCACGACATCCTCGAAGTTTAATTATGTAGGATCTTTAGCTGATTTAAGTTGGTCTTCGATACGGTGGCCCAGACCAACGAGCCGTAAGAACAACTTCGATAAAGTTTTGCTTATCTTTGATGTTCTTGGTAATGTTTTGCCATTTTCTTATCGCTGTTAGTAATTTTTTGATCTGATTTGATCGCTTTTTGTAATTTTTGATCATTATTGGGAATTTTTGACCTCTTTTTTGTTAGTTTTGTTATCTTTAGGAACGGTGTGAACGAATATATAGTCAACATTCGAGTTATGTAAACATATTTCTAATTAATGCGTAAGAATCGAATGTAGGTTTTCACGATCGTCGTTGATTGTACTGAAATTTCCGCATGATGTGCTAAAAATTTATAAAATTTGAATTCAACCAATCACATTATCCACTTAACGAGAAAACGGAAAGTGTGGAAATATATTCAATATCATGAAGACAACATTCCTGAGAAGCAAGAGGTGTTGAAAATGATAGAAAAGAAGCAGTCAAAAAAGTTAGGAGACCAACTTGAACAACCACCTTCAGAGATAATAGAAACATAATAGAAAGACAGAAATGAGATTTCTGAAAAAGGTAAAAAATATTACCAGATATGTAACCAATATTACACCTAACCACGTGAGTTAGGTAACATTTACGGAAGCACGATATTGAAATTTTCCCTACTGTGTCGTCGTGTGTTGATATTTCCGCGTATCCCCCCGGTCGCAAAGTCATGCAACTTCGGTCTCATTAATCATTCCTCCAGCGGCGAGGGATGATGAACCCCGTGGGGGTTCCGCAAGGCATGATAGATACTCCGTCTCGGATGGGTTTGATGCTCGATGGATGGGTGAGGAAAGGGGGGAAGTAGGGACTTGATTGATTGTAAAGTTTTACCAGTTTCTGTTTTGCGAAGTGTTGTTTACTACGAAATAAATATTAATATTAATTGATCGATGTGTATTTGTTTATTTATTTTTATTTATTTATAATTTTATTGGGGGAACGTGTTGTTTTATCGAAACCTTACACTTACACTTAACATAATGTAGAGGCGCTGCTATATTCATACGACATACAAGAAATTGAAAACCGTGAAAGGTTTCACATCTCTCGTGAGGATTCTCCTGTGCGAACCCTCGCCCACTGGAATCTCTCAAGGGCATATTCACCGAGAGAACATATTGCTTCAATGTTTTCTCGTTAGCGCGACGTCAAAATATCACGCTGTGCTGCGCTGTTAATCATTTCTGGAGGATGACTGAAATAGATTGTAGGTGGCAAGATACATGTGTATAGTATGTACATACAAGTTATATAAATAAAAATAATAATAACAATATAAATAGTTTTGCAGCGGTGATGGAAAGTCTAATATAAATAAATTAAAATACTGATAGTAATTTTTTAAAAGGAAATCCTGGTAATTATTCAAATTGATTCAGGGATTGTTGTGATTGTTGATAATTATAATATTTTAATGTTGATGTTAATCGAGAACAATAAATTTATTTCTCTATGTTGTTGTAATATAAATAAATAACTAAATAAATAAACGTTATATATATTAATACGTAATTTAATGTCATATTTTTTAAATTACTTTCTTAGTTAATATGATAATGTTGCTATTATTTTTTTCTGTGTAGCTCTAGGAATCCTATACAAGGACGACCTGTAATGTTTTCGGAATCGACAAGAAAAACACGGTGTGGTTTCTTATTTTCATTTTTCGATCTAGTCTCCTCGAAGATCAATACACTTCTACAAACGGTGCTCCAGTCTATAACCATTAGATTAGAGCAGGTGAACTATTATCAATGAGACTAAGTTTGCAAAATTAGGTTTGATGTTCAGTTACGCCTCCCAGGAGTTTTTCATGGCTACCGTTCCTGAGATATAGTCGATATAGCCAATGCTTGATCATTTTTGTTCTGTTTTGGTCATTTCGATTAATTTTTTGCCCAGCTTTGGTTATTCTTGCCATTTATTTGTTAATTTTGGTCATTTTGGTTTTATTTTTGATAATTTCTTTGGTACATATTTTTGTTTATGTATAGTCGTTTCTGATATTCTGTGCAATTTTTGTTTTTGTGGTCTATTTTGTCGTGTGTTGTCGTGTCTTTATCGTCCTTTATTAACTATTTTGATCATTTTTTTGTCAGAGTTGGTGATTATTGGCCAATTTTTGACTTTTTGCTATTTTCTTTGTTATTTGTCGTGATTTTTGCCCTCTCTTGTCGTATTTTTATAATATTTTATAATCTCTGTTTGTTTTTGGTAACTTTTAGTTTCTTCTGGTAACTTTGGTCATTATTTGTAACTTTTCTGTAATTCTTAGTCATTTTTGGAAATATTTTGCTATTTGTGGCCATTTTTAGACATTTTAGTTATCTTCTTTATTCATTGTTGATCAGCTTTAATTGTTTTTGCTATTTGTTGGAAAGTTTTTGTAATTTTTGATCGTTTTTGTTAAGCTTTGGAAATTTATTTGTCATTTTTCGTCATTTCTTTGTCAGCTTCGATCATTTGTGTTCATATTTTGTGATATTTCATTCATTTCCATTTCATTTTTGTTTATTTTAGGTCAATTCTTCGTCATTTTTGGCTATTTGTGGCCATTTTTAGACTTTTTGGCCATTTCACTTATCTTATTTGTTCATTGTTGATCAGCTTTGATGGTTTTTGCCATTTGTTTCAAATTTTTTGTCATTCTTAGTCATTTTTATTAAGCTTTGGTAATTTCTTTGTCATCTTTCGTCATTTCTTTGTCAGCTTCGGTCATTTCTGTATATATTTCGTTTCATTCATTGCTATATCATTTTTGTTTATTTTACGTCAGTTCTTCTGATATTTATGGCCGTTTTTAGATTTTTTGGTCATTTCGGTTATTTTGTTTGTTCATTGTTGATCAGCTTTGATTGTTTTTGCTATTTGTTGGAAAGTGTTTGTCATTTTTTGTCGATTTTGTTTTTAGATTTGGTAATTTCTTTGTAATTTTTCGTCATTTCTTTGTCAGTTCTTCATTTCGGTTCATATTTTGTGATGTTTCACTCATTTTCATTTCATTTTTGTTTATTTTAGATCAGTTCTTCGTCATTTTTGGCTATTTATGGCCGTTTTTAGACTTTTGATAATTTCGGTTATCTTGTTTGTTCATTGTTGATCAGCTTTGATTGTTTTTGCTATTTGTTGGAAAGTTGTTGACAGTTTTGTTCGTTTTTGTTAAGCTTTGATAATTTCATTGTCATTTTTCGTCATTTCTTTGTCAGCTTCGATCATTTGTGTTCATATTTTGTGATATTTCATTCATTTCCATTTCATTTTTGTTTATTTTAGGTCAATTCTTCGTCATTTTTGGCTATTTGTGGCCATTTTTAGACTTTTTGGCCATTTCACTTATCTTATTTGTTCATTGTTGATCATCTTTGATGGTTCTTGCCATTTGTTTCAAATTTTTTGTCATTTTTCGTCATTTCTTTGCCAGCTTCGGTCATTTCTTTGTCATTTTTCGTCATTTTTTTGTCAGCTTCGGTCATTTCTGTATATATTTTGTGACGTTTCATTCATTGCTATATCATTTTTGTTTATTTTACGTCAGTTCTTCATCATTTTTGGATATTTATGGCCGTTTTTAGATTTTTTGGTCATTTCGGTTATTTTGTTTGTTCATTGTTGATCAGCTTTGATTGTTTTTGCTATTTGTTGGAAAGTGTTTGTCATTTTTTGTCGATTTTGTTTAGATTTGGTAATTTCTTTGTAATTTTTCGTCATTTCTTTGTCAGCTTCGGTCATTTCGGTTCATATTTTGTGATGTTTCACTCATTTTCATTTCATTTTTGTTTATTTTAGATCAGTTCTTCGTCATTTTTGGCTATTTATGGCCGTTTTTAGACTTTTGATAATTTCGGTTATCTTGTTTGTTCATTGTTGATCAGCTTTGATTGTTTTTGCTATTTGTTGGAAAGTTGTTGACAGTTTTGTTCGTTTTTGTTAAGCTTTGATAATTTCATTGTCATTTTTCGTCATTTCTTTGTCAGCTTCCGTCATTTCTGTACATATTTTGTGATGTTTCATTCATTTCCATTTTATTTTTGTTTATTTTACGTCAGTTCTTCGTCATTTTTGGCTATTTGTGGCCATTTTTAGACTTTTTGGTAATTTCGGTTATCTTGTTTGTTCATTGTTGATTAGCTTTGATTGTTTTTGCTTGTTGGAAAGTTTTTGTCATTTTCGGTCGTTTTTGTTAAGCTTTGGTAATTTTTTCGTCATTTCTTTTTCAGCTTCGGTCATTTCTGTACATATTTTGCGATGTTTCATTCATTTCCTTTTCATTTTTGCTTATTTCACGTCAGTTCTTTCATCGTCGTCATTTTTGAGTATTTGTGGCCGTTTTTAGACTTTTTGGTTATTTTGTTTGATCATTGTCGATCAGCTTTGATTGTTTTGGCCGCTTTTGTTAATTTTTGGTAATTTCTTCGTCATTTTTCGTCGTTTCTCTGTCAGCTTCGGTCATTTTATACATATTGACATGTTTTTGTAATTTTTTGCCAGTTTCTCAAACGATTATATTTATTTATGGTAAGTTCCAACATTTTTCGATCTTTTTAGCATTCTTTGGTAATTTTTTTACAATTTTGTGTTCTATTGTCATCTATTTATCTTGTTTGGTCATTCTTTGGTAATTTTTCCGACAATTTGGTGTTCTCTTGTCATCTATTTATCATTTTTTTTTCATATTTGACCATTTACTGGTGATTTTTGGTTACTCTTTATCATTGCTGGTCGTATTTGATTATTTTTCACAATGCTCGTTAATTTTTAGGTATTTCTGGGTCATTTTTGATTATTCATTCTGGCAGCTTCTCAGCTGTTCATATTTTGTGATGTAGATTTAGATGATCCTAATCTAGTGGCTTAGCTTGGCCCACTAGCTTGGCTGCTAACCCCACTAGTTTAGCATCATCTAAATCTACGTTTAGTTAACGTTGTAGCAGCCGTCACTTCCCTCTAAATTCATTTATGATAAGTTCTGACAGTTTTTGATATTTTTAGTCATTCTTTGGTCATTTTTTTATATGGTCATTGCTGACAGTTTTTGCAAATTTCTTGCTATTTTTTGTGGTCATTTTTGTCATCTGTTGCCGTATTTTTATAATATTTTGTAATCTCCCTCCCATATTTTGGTAATTTTTTAATCGATTCTGGTAGCTTTGGTTATTTTGTGCCAACTCTGGTATTTTTTTGTCATTTTCGTTTAATTTTTTTGAAATTTTTGGCGATTCCTTGATAATTTTTTGACATCTATTTATCATTTGTGATAATTGTTTGTGATATCTTGTTCATGTTTCGATGATTTGTTATCACTTTTTGTCATCGCCGGTGATTTTCTGGTTATTGTTTGATGCTTTTTTGCATTTTCTCTTACTTGTAGTCAGTTTTGGGAACTTTTGTTCATATCTGCTAATATCTTGGTCATATTTTGTTATCCTAGAATTTTCAGGTAAATGACGCCTGCAAGTAGTCACATTTGAATCTGTTTGTGCAACGATATCTTTATCTTTAACAAAGTCGGAGATCGAGCAATGTAATTCTAAGCATAAACAAAATTGTGTTTGAATTAATACAAATTACGCATCAACAGCGCTGCTTGAAAAACATATGAACATATGTATACATGTGCACATAGTAGAATGGCCACGTCAAAACACAATCGTGAATTAACCCATTGAAATCAAGAGGCGTAAAAAACTGAATTAATATTTATAGTACTCGTGTTGCACGTTAAAATAACGCGATGATTGTAGGTGGTACTACTGTTGGTAACATTATGAAACTAACAGCGGGACATAGACGAGACAAAACGTAAATTGGGGGCCACCCCGCTGGGTGATTTATATGTTGTTTACTAAAATGCTGCCCTATGATAGCTGCATTGTCTACGGATTCGGTAATATGTTTAAGAGAATCATATCTTTAGGGGCGATGCGCTATAGTCGTAGTATATTCTGCAAAATTTAAAATAATGATACTATGTATCGGTCATGTGTACGATGCATGGTCATCGATAATAATGTTTCCCTTTAACACGCTATTAAAATGACGTTTATTTCTGTTTCCGTAACACACAATAATAATCATTGTAATTAGCCACTGTTTTACATTTATGTTAATTGGAATTGCGCCGGTGGAAAAAAAATCTAGAGAGATAGCCTTGAACGGCAAACGTAAAAATTATTAAAGTAGAATTAATTATTCATCTGGTCTTATTACATTATTGCGATTTCGCATGTCGGTCGGTCGGTCGGTCGGTCGGTCGGTCGTATTAAATAAAATACTTTCACATCAGGTACTTACGTGATGTGTAATGTAAAATTATACAGGCCGTCCCTCATATTACTGTAGAAAAAAAATACGAGGCGTGAGAATCTCGTCTCGTTAAACCGGAGGATCAACTCATTCGGGAATTGGCAACTCTCGGTGCTCTAATACAATTAGGAACGCAGTATCTATAGTGATCTCCGGTGCGGATCTCTCGCGGGTGCAATAGGCGAGTGCCGTCGACACGGTCGTGTGACAGGACACGACGGGCACGCCAGGATATGTCGTTGTGTTGAACGCCCGCCGGGACGGACCCCGCATCCGTGCTAATTCAATTACGCAAAACGTACGCGATTATTAACTAAGATCTATGATATTGGTGGGCTTTAGGGGGGACCCGTATCTAATTCGTTAGATGTATACAACATGGTCCGTTTATTTTGAGTCTATTCCGATTAAATAGTTTGTAGGAGTTTAATTTATAACGATTAATGTTTTGTTAAATTTACGATAGAAAGAAAATTTGTAATTTAGGTTATATGGTATTATAGTACGAGTGAATCTGCACCTTCATATCAGGTGGTGAAGAATTAGACAAGGCCGAAAACTGCTGTTTGCAAAAAAAAACATTGATGTGGCTTTTCAATAAGTAGTGCAGAAACCACTTTAGCCCTTCACTGCATGATTTTTTGTTTCGTTATGAAATTAATTTTGGCAACTCGCATACCCCTTGCAACCTGGAAATTTGCACCTGATTTGATGATCTGCCCAAATCGGCCAATGCCCAAAGCAATCTGTCCTTAGCTCCTTGACCGGAACTGATTGTGCAGGTCCACGTTTTTTTTTTCTCCAACATCGTGCGTCAATATCTGTCAAAGACGGATGTCCGCTACTTTTCCCAAAGCTACACAACGCTTCTGCCAATTTTGTTCTGAATTTTGCTTGAGTCAAAATGTTATTTTGAAGACCCTTCGCTTCAAGGACCCTCTTTTGTAGTATCCAGCTATTTGCGACTGTTACGTCTAGCAAATGACCATTTTTTACTTCTCTGAAGTATTTTCAGGCGACCTAAATCGCTATCTAAGAGGTCAACTCCCCCATATGGCGGTTATATTCTTTTATTATAAAAGGGCAGTTAATTGAAATATTTTTCTTTTGTTTCATATCTCGCAGTGGAAGCCATGGGTTTCTCGCCTACAAATGTCCATCATCCACACAATGAATAATATATCCACACCATTGCATGAGGTCACCATTTCTACTGATGTTCCTCTCTCTTTTTTCTTCATGTCTCTTTCATCAGGCAATCAACAGTTTGGTATTCTACTCCGACGTACGGTCCCTAAACTATAAATTCCTTCTTTGGCCAGGTACACAAGGGGTACCGAAGTATAATAGTTATCAAAATATATGCGAATATGTTGATGCCTTGAAACAATTCTTGCCAAACGCACAACAACGTTCGACGAAGCGCCGAGGTTGGGTTTTCGGGGAAGTCTTTTATTATCAGCGTTTTCTTGCCCGGTGTACATTTCAATATTATAAGCGTAGCCTGAGACACTACATAGAACAAAAAACTTGAAGCCCCATTTATGGAGTTTCATGGGCATGTATTGTTTGAGGTGATGCCGTGCTTTTTTAGAACAAATTTGTTCATCTACTGATAAACAGCATTCCCATGGAATATCTTTACTAAAATTTGTATTCAAACTATCTATCAAGGGTCTGATTTTATGTAATTTATCATATCTAGGATCCGTAGATGGTGCAGCCAAAGTGTTGTCGTTGAAGTGTAAAAACTGTCTAATTTTTTCATACCTATTCAATGATATAACATTTTTCATTTTTTCGAAACCTAAATCATCAGACCAATACTTTCTAATATTAGGTAGATGAACTAAGGACATGTACAAAGTGATTCCTAAAAACTGCTTTATCTCATTTTTTGTGATGTTCAAAGCTTTGTTAGGATTTTTTTGTATAGCGAAAAGATTACTCTGTTCTACAATGTTGTCCACAATCTCTTCCGTAAATAAATAAGTGAAAAAGGGCTTTCCAAATCCAAAATTTTTTGAGGAAATGTAGATTGACCTAAGAATTCAAGTTGGTGGTTGTTTAAAATAAGATTTGTTTATCTCCAATGAACATCTGCAACAAAATATTACTCGTTTCTTGATCATAAATCAATGAATGTTTATCTGTGTTACGTGTTAGTGGAATTTCATTTGCTCCATCAGTTGCTTCGTCTGCTATTTCTTCATTTTCGCGGTCAACTTGCTGTTGAGCTAACTCTTCAATTTGATGGTCTACCAAATTATCAGGCACATTTTCCAATTCTCTAGTTTCATTGATATCGTTTTCATTATCTTCGTCTTCAGGATCAGAATTTGGACTTCCTAGCAAGATTCGTTATTGTGGATGAAACCTGGGTTCAACATTATGATCCTGAATCAAAAAAGCCACCACCCCCTCGAAAGTTTCGTGCAACAGCATCTGTGGTCAAGA
The DNA here is from genome assembly GCA_023690525.1 of Holotrichia oblita. Classification (NCBI taxonomy): domain Eukaryota; kingdom Metazoa; phylum Arthropoda; class Insecta; order Coleoptera; family Scarabaeidae; genus Holotrichia; species Holotrichia oblita. The sequence goes on from CM043017.1 coordinate 6,810,480, forward strand.
TCATGATCACAGTTTTTTGGAATTACGCTTATAGACTGGGATGTTAATTGAGTTTATACTCCCTGTCCTTTAGACCCTTTCCATCAAGTAGTGCCAGGATGTTCTTGCCTGTGCGGGTTTGTGCCGGTGATCGTCCAAGAACATGAGCGTCTCAGCAAGCCGAAGTGCTTGCTAAGGTTTTGGTGAGGAATGGAATGGTGACGGTGACTAGAAAATTCATTTTGAGAACTTCGATAGATTGTCGAACTCTTACTCTAAGTGGTGGTCGATCTTGGCGCTTTAAGACACTCAGAAGCAAGAGGTTTGCTGTTTGTCTTGCCTTTTCAAAGGTTGTTTTTGCACACAGTTTTTTGGAATTATCTTTCCCAATCTTTCCCAAACACCTGAGAAGGCGTCGATATTTTTTTTTTGAATGAAGACCCGAAAAACTCTATAAGGTCGTATTTTGCGGAATTTCCAAAAGGATTTCTTTTCAAAAGCGCGACTTTGTCGAAGAAATATCGGAATAACTATGTTAGTGTTAATAGTTGAACATTGATCGTTTTACAGTTGGTCAAAATTATCCCAGGCGCATAACAGTTTATGTGGCAGTGCCGAATACTTGCCTACCATCGTTGTTCCATACAGTTGGCTATATAATAGATATCCTGGCAGACATCGTCAAAATCCAAAAGCAGTTACTTGTGGAGATTGGAGATGCTCGCTATCAAAAATTTATTTACAATGGGTTCAAAAAATTATGCTGACAACAAAGACAATAAATCGAATGGAATCGGCTAGCTGCCAACATAAAACGATCACCTGCCAGCGTAAGCGGACAAACTCTCTAACAATATTTTCAAAATTTAGAAACCATCTTAGAAAACGTCCTAGCATATCACGTATTTAATTCCGATGAAACGAACTTAATGAATTTGTTGGAGGCATACCACACGATCAGACTATAACTCGGCAATTACCAAATTCTTCAGTTTTTGCCCCCTTCCTCCCTTTCCTCCTAGTGACTTCCATGTATTCCCCAAACTCGAAGAACCCCTTGACAGAATTCACTTTCGGGACGATGAGACACTGATGAGAGAATGGTTTGCAAAGCAAGACAAAACATTTTTTTCTAAGGACGTTAAAGTTCTTTCCATCGTTACACCAAGTGTGTCAACGTCTTAGGGGACTATGTTGAAAAATAAGTCGTTTTATTCTGTGTCAGGGACAATAATATAAAATTATCTCATGTACAGCACGGCCCCTTCCTCCTTCTCTAGGTAAGTTGAAAGCTTTCTACGGTAAAGATTTTTCCAGAAAAAAATAAAATTGTGACTTGTCAAAACTTAGCGCGCAAGGGCTTGACGATTTTTTTTGAAGCTGGTTGCCGATTTGAGCATCCAGAATGTAGAATGTAGTCTATGGTCTAGGACAACCTATCTTCAGCAATATCTTTGAAAATGGCTGGCATAGTTTAATATGTTATCTCGTAACTTAAAAATCTGATGATGCAGAACTTGTTCGAATTGGACCGGTATCCATACTTCGTCTTCGGTTAAACGAGTCATTTGGTGTTGACAGCTTAACTGGTTTCGTCGTCGACATCTTCCTCTAAAAAGAATTTTTGAGCTATAAATTTCCAATTTGATTGTAGATGTAAATATTTCAGGTTATGAAACAATTTTGTATAAATGATGTCTTCCTAAAGTCCTTTTTTTAACGGTTTGTTATATAATTGCGCCATCGTTAAACTGCAAATATACGACCAATAAACGTATCCTGGGTTCTCTATCTCATACTGGGTCGGATTCACAGTCCTTTAGACCCTTTACATCAAGTAGTGCCAGGCTCTTCTTGCCTGTGCGGGTTTGTGCCGGTGATCGTCCAAGAAAATGAGAAATAGCAAGCCGAAGTGCTTGCTAAGGTTTTGGTGGGGAATGGAATGGTGACTGTGACTAGAAAATTCATTTTGACAACTTTGTCGAACTCTTACTCTAAGTGGTGGTCGATCTTGGCGCTCTAAGACACTCAGAAGCAAGAGATTTGCTGTTTGTCTTGCTTTTTCAAAGGTTGTTTTTGCAGTGGTCATCAGGTAGTCTTGAAGGCTTGGGATTTGTTCTGCGCAGCCGAGCATTGCTGATGAAGTAGGCTGCTTTGCACGACATCCTCGAAGTTTAATTATGTAGGATCTTTAGCTGATTTAAGTTGGTCTTCGATACGGTGGCCCAGACCAACGAGCCGTAAGAACAACTTCGATAAAGTGCCGAACTCTTACTCTAGCTGGTGGTCGATTTTGGATTCCAACGTTCTCCCAGTAGCAACAGTGATGATCATATTTGGACACGGCCTACTAGAAGGTTTTCTATTTATTTATTTATTTACGGTAGTTGAAATACAAACAGGACGAACCTAGAATAATGGGATTAAATATGTGCCTTCTCAAGGTAGCATGTTGCTCAGGAATTATCCGACTCTTAAATGACGTAATAATGACGTAAATAATCATACATAACATATTAGAGAGTCATCATCATCTCCTTATTCCAAGACTTGTAAACAGGAACACCGAGAGATATGAGATCTTTTGCACTCTCAACAGGAAATGGTCCAATTACAGGTGACATGTTAAAAATGGGTGTAAGCGGATAAGCGAAGTTGGCTGCACATTTACGCAAGAAGACTGCAGGAATGCCTTTCACGTCAGCGCCATTACATCCATCAAGATTCCGCGAGCAAAAAAATACATCGGATTCTGAGAGCTCAAAGGAAGAACCCACCTCACAATCAGAAATCGCAATTTGAGCTAAGGTGACTAGCAGATCCGAATGGAGTCAATGATATGATTGTTAGTTTAAACAAAATTAAAAATTCTGTTGTGTTAGGATCAAACTCAATCAATAGTGTCAACAAAGATTGCTTCGGTAGTACCATACGAAGACGGTGTCAGTAGTACTAAAGCATCGGGATATGCTTCGACAACACGCAGGAGATTGAAAACACTGGTTAGTGATCTCGCCACCAGGTTGGAAACACACACAACACACTAAAAGTTGCACTCCTAAGCAATTAGGAGCATAATTCGCAGAAATTATGGCCGAAATTGTTGCAAGAAATGATGAACAGTTTATCATCTGCATACATTCTGGGAATGCATACTGGAAAGCAAATTATCAACATATCTAACATGCATCGTCTTTGGATACTTTAGATAATGCCTAGAGGGTAATATGAGGACTGAGTGGACCAGAATGTATAATGTGATAACGCAGAAAACATGAAGCTGATTTTGGAACTATTTTGCAACACCTGATGTTCTTCCTAGCATAACTGAAGACTGTTAGGTGCAACTACTTGGTTTGTTGGTATTTTTTGGGTGTTTGCAAGTTTTTATAATACCTATTATAAGACCATTATTTCCGTATCAATAGCTTAACCCTTTCTGTCATAATGACGTCAATTCACGACACCGTATTTTAGCTTCCAGCGCAGGAACTGAATAGCTGCAAATACCATTTGGTGATGGTGTATTCAATTGAACGCATTATTGGCAATCCTTACAATATACTCTGGTGCCACCTGGTGCTGAAAGGCAGTAAACTATATTTTGAATGTTGGTGTAATTCCCGTTATATTCTGTTTTTGGAATTTTTGTTTTGTGCATCGTGTGTACGAAAGTGAACAGTTGTGTGTGTGACAGGTACCATCAGTGCTTATAAGCTTATATTTGGACAATATTTTTGCAAAATTGGACGTCGTCAAATAAATACAGTGAGACTATACGGATATTATTGTACAGGGTGACATAACCTCAAATGTTATGTGACAGTTCGTATATTTATTCATTACCATGATAATCCCCAAAAATGTCGTCTAAACGACGATTGACATATGAGGAGATGGTGCACTTGGCCGAGCATCTATCGTAAATTGAAGATCTGAGCAAAGACGATGGAAATCCACCCCTCAATGAAAGCTCTGGGCTTGAGTCTTTGCCTGCGAGTGACAAAGAAGAAATTAACAATCCAGGAATCTGACGAAGTTGTGGAAACTGAACTGAAGTACCTGCCGAAGAAGTGCCTACTGAATCTCAGCCTGGCCCAAGCACCTCACGTTCAGCTTCAACGTGCAAAAAAAAACATAATGAACTAACTCCCAAAGAAGAGATTAGTTGGAGGAAGGGGGTCCAATTTCAAACTCCAAACATCTAGTGGTTTGAGAAATCAGTTGGAGATGTATTTGAGCTAGAAAGTCCAATTTTTTTTTCACTCAATACGTTTGCGACGAATTGTTTGAAGAAATAGTTTTCACAAATTTTTATGCCCATATCCTTTAGTGACGATGTCGTCAATTGACAACATGTGCCAACCCCTGAACGGGGGTTGATAACCCTTCACAAGTGATATCAAAAAATTGCAAATAAACGAGACTTTCTAGTACTACAGTTGCAGATTTTTTTTCTCTGAACCAAAATAAATAGTGACCAAAAGGGTTAACACATCTTCTTTGTCTTACTTGCATAATCATGAACAACACCAAACATATTTAGAATTAAAACCATAGCCCCTTTCCGAATAAAAAAAATACGAAAAGAACTACCACCGCGACGCTTTGGAACAAAAAAAATCGTGCAAATACAAGCGAAGAACAAAAAGACTCGCGAAAGAGGAATAATAAAAGAAACCCTCTCTGCAAGTCTGCACAGTCTGCTGGGCTTATCGCGGACGGGAAAACTAATACATTACCAACGCCAAGAGCCGCGAAACGGGTGGATATTTTTATGAAGTATTTAAATTGTCTAAATGAGAAAAGGAAATATTTATGGTCAGGACCCTCTTAATTCAATTCAGCTGGCGTTCCCCAACTCCGTTTCAGTTTCTCCCATCTCCGTCTTGATCAAAGGGAATTATCCACCCTATTCACCCGGTTAGCATCCTATTCCTTTTGGCCGGTTCCGGAAAGATCTTGTTTGGTTAACGGAATTAGCAAACAGTGTACGGAGGGGTTTGGCCAACTCGAGAATATGTGCTGCTAAGCTTTTTTGCTATGCATGAGCTGGGTTGTACTAATACGTATTTAATATGTAATTAAAAGCTTCGTATTAATAAATTGATTGGCGAAATTATTTTTATCACTTCGTTTTAGATTTCCACACATTTTCCATTATGTTATTTCGTACTTTGACGTATATGTATGTGTCGACCAAGCTAGCTCGACAGCAGCTCCCTTTATGGAATTATGACTATTGATTATGTTTTCCGGTGCTCTCGGGGATTTTTCATCGCATGTCGATCGGGAAAGGGGTTGCCATGGCGATGGTAGGCCGCCCTTTTCGCCTACTACGTACGCCAACCACACCCAGCTATATTTACCACAGTCGTTCGGCCGAGCGAGGGACCCTGTGACGGTGGAAAATCTACCTCCCCATCTCAAAAAAAAAAAAAACTCCATCTCTTTCCATCTAAGCTATCCTATCCTCGTTTAACTCTCTAGCGTACGTATACATCGGTGGCTTTGCGCGAGAGAGAGTAAGAGAGAGAGCGAACTTGCCTCTTCGCCTTTTGCCCAGCTTTTATATTCCGAGATATTCTATCCGCTATACAGGAATATTATAAGGGGAAAAATGATTTTGCTCTGCCGTCGCGTTTTCTTTTTCTGTTTTGTTTTTTTTTTTCGGGAGAGGAAACCTCGAAGAGGACTTGCCGCTCGTATAAAGCGCGAAAGATGCAAGAAATTGTTGGTTTTCGTATCGTTGAAGTTGTGGCTTTTGCGTTTAATATTTACGAAATGGTGGTCGTCATATATGTAGGTAAATTGTTGATGTAAGACTGGAAATGGTAGGAGGTGCTTTCAAAGGAGACTTTATCTTCATCTTCTTTAGTTCTATTCTTTGCTTTTTGTATTTATCTATAATTTTTATTTATTTTGGTTGGTGGAAACCATTGTTTGTTTGATAGTTATTTGTTTAAAGTTGTAGGTAGTCAGACGAGCAATGCATTTTAAGAAGCCGCTGCAATTGGCACCTAGTGCAAACGAAAAAAAAGTGCACCTTTTAAAACGGAAAAAAGGGAAATGTATGGCTTGCTTTGAGGTCTGCACTTGACTTCTTGAGAAGGTCCCTAAAAACAGTCTTTAGAAACATTCGGAAGAAGCTGACAACGTCAAGTTCTGATCTAGGTGACAACATCCCGAATACTTTCGAAAAAAAGGAAGATAAATGTTCATTAGAAGAAATGAAATATAAAAACAAATTCCAATAGAGCAACAAAAAAGGGGGAAGGAAGGGGGTGGCTAATCAGAAAAATTTTCGAGAGCGATTCATACAATTTCAAGTAAATCCCACAGTGTTTGGTAATTTAGAAAATGTCCTAAGGTTCCAAGATAGAGCCCTGAGGTACACCAACATTTATATTTTATTAATCTGATTGTTTATTTCCTATAAATAATATACAGGATCTCCAGAATTGACAAATGTTGACCACTATCGAACGAGTGGAGATTATTCTTCTTGTGGAAGACAAGGAGTCTCCAACAGAGGAGTTGCAGGAGTTGAATTTAATAGAAGGCATCCTGAATTGCTGTATAGAAATGTATTGTTGTATAATATTTGTGGCTAAGTTGGAGAAGAGGAAAGGGTAGGTCAAACGACATATAATCTGCGTTATTGGTCTGGTAATAAGCCTCACTGATGCATCGGCAGTAAGGAGGAAGACGCTGATAGCATCATGGTCTGGTGTGGCTAATTGTGGTGTCTTTTTTTCTGGGCTTTTCTAAAAATTTTCGATCGGGATTTATGGTTTCTTCTTTGCATTACCTAAAAATATCGCCTTCAAAATCTCTCTGGTACTCTCAAAAAATAGTCACCACTCACAATGCGATTACAGAACTGTATGATTTTGTGAATTCGTTTGGGGGAATGTTTGAAAAAAAAGAGCTGAGGTGTAAACATTTGGCGGCTGCAGAGATCGGATACCAAAACCAAGGTTTCTATAGGGATACAGTAGTACAAGACGCTCCACAAAACTTGACTGAAGCTTGTTCTATTACACCAGAAGAGGAAGATACTGTTTTGTCACAAACGGCCAGAGAGCTTCTGCTGCGCTAAGGCTGGACATTCAGGTCTTTTAGTCTTTTACTTTCTTTGAAGTGCCTTACGTCTGATCACAGTGTTCCCATTGAGGAATTTTGGTGTCATTTGAGCAGAAAGGTATGTGATTAAGCAATTAATGTAAGAATGAGTAATGTAAGAGCCAATTTAAGAGGTCTATGTAGATCCCCAGGGCTCTATTTAACACAAGTAGGGGTCGATTTGAGCCAGGGGGTCGAAGGGAAAACAATCCTTAATACGCAACGAACTCCAATTCAATAAGAACCATATTTTTTATTTAGCGGAAAATTTAATGACGTTCAAACAAAGCTGCTAGGAAAAGATGAAACAATTATCCAGGCTCAGACAATACTGTTAGGCTTCCATGTAAAATTAAATTTATATAGATCCTGATTATTATTTTTCAAATCTCCGACTATTAGAAATAAAAGAAATCACTGACATTCCTGAATGTATTATTGCCCCATTTTCCGCTCAAATTGAAAACGTGGACATCAAACTGCAATATGAGTTTGCTAAATTATTATCGGATCTTGAAGCAAAGACCCTTATTAAAAATTTAACAATAATAAACAACAACAAAATCTTGGACAAACTGCAAAAATTGCAATGCAAAAATATGTAAAACTTTACGAAATAGCTCAACTATTTATGCTGGTGTTTCCAAGTTCTTATATGGTTGAAGCCGGTTTCAATCATGGAAATTCAATCTTAACCAAGTATGTACAGGAACAAATTAAATGTGGAGTTTCGAAGGGATTTAAGATTGAAGTTGACCAATTTCGAGAAATACTATTGTTACACAATATAAAATTACTTTCTAAAAATCATATAGGGGGTCGATGATCAAAAAAGTTTGGCGATCCCTGCGTTAGACGATTTTAATTTATCAAAAAAATAGAACTGCTTTCGAATTGGAAACAATTTTATATCTAAAATTTTATTTCTAAAGAACATATTAGTTTTTCGAGACATAGGACATTGTTAATTGAGGACTACTTAGATTTAAACGTACAATTTACTATTTTCAACTGTAATTATACCGTAAAATGATTTGTTCCGTTTAGTTTCGCATTTCCTGCGTTTAAACGTAATCATTGCAATTATTTTAACGCTGTTCAGTTGTCATGAAGTGTATGTTAACGTCATCCGTAGATTATATACATATATTGTTGAACCTTTCAGAAACAATTAAGAGGAGAATATTCCATGACGATTTACGAAAATTGAAATTGAAAGTATTAAATTGGAGATTTCAAGGTGGATATACGAAATAATAATAGGAAAAATTTCCACAGGAATAATAAATGTTTTTACTGCTTTCAGATATATTAAACCGTGACTAATTAAGGTGTAATAAGTTCCTGGTAAATAAGAAGTTGTTGTCACAATAACTGCACAATTATTATTCCATTTCTGCATGAATGAAATCAGAATTGTATTTTTACTTCTCTTCGCATCTTTGTTTCTTTCTGATACTCCCTTTCAGGGAAAAAGTTCATACATTTCTCGTTTGATTTTTGTTTTGTTTGTTTATCGTATGTATGAAACAACCACATGTTGTTCTATTAGGGCAAAAGGCGCATCGTTTTCATTGGTTTTCAGGATTTTGGTTAACATTTTCATGTGTTATGGGTTTTTAAAGTATTCTATCTATATTTAAACGTAATTCTTTCAGCAAGCATTGATTACAAAGTCTTCAATTCAAACGACTTTCCATTAATTACTTCGCCATTAGCTTAAAAAAAATCAGAACGTTCAATTTTATTTGCATCTACATAACTTTGAAGTAATACAAACGAATTTGCTCCAGCAATGTCCAAACTGCCACCTTCTACTCTGTCTGCACTGGAAGATGGCACATTTTTTATGGTATTCACTCCGCCCTTGGTTTCGTTATAAAAAGCGATGATTTCCGGTTTTCTAGAATTTCCTCTATCAGAAATTGAGGAGGAATTTCACGTTTATTCCTCTTGCAAAAAAATTCTGCTGTAATATTTCTATTAATTTTCATAATTGGTAGAGCAATTCGCAGCACAGACTGTGTTGGTTTCTATAGTTTTTTTTTCTCTTTATTCGTTAATGGCCTTCCATCGCTGTATAAATGTAGCCATTGTAAAAGTAATTTATTCGAGCATTCGTCAAAATTAAAACCTTTAATCCATACTTGGTCGGCTTATTTGTTACGTACATTTTAAATTTAGAACGGTTTATTAGACATTTCCAAATTTGGATTGGAGACTCACTTCTACCAAAATTTTTCGCTTCACCTCTTGAACCGGGCAAATGCCATAATTATATTGTGTTTGTTTGTCCGAGATCTAGTCACAAACGGTTGTGATGTCCACTTGAAGTTATTATTTTTTTTGGGTCGGAACGAATTATTGGAACTTGGAGGCCACAATTTCCATCTGAAAGCAAAGTTACGAATTTTTTAGATTATTGCGATGATTTCGAAGGCTATGAACCTAAATGCGAGTAAAAAGATTGAAAATTGCAATTCGGTTAGAGGCTCATAGAACCGAAATGAGTTCGAATTTCGCTTTGAAATTTAGGCAACATTTCTTGATACTAACAATTCGGACAATAAAAAAAAACGTTGAAAGAAGAACAAGAACCTAACAATTTAGAGCAAGAAACATATTGATCGAACTTTTTTGAATACTGATAGCTTTCGATCCACCCTCTCCTCCTCCTCCTGGATTGGAGACGATTCAGCTTTTGAATGGAGGAAATGGCGACAGTTGCTTAGAGCTCATATAAAATTAGAGACTAAATGGCTACATCCCTTAAGAAACCAAATGCATTAAGCATTAAGAGCTTCCCACAATACGTAGTACAGCTGGACTTATAAGTATTGGACACCCCTGGAAAAATCCAATATTTACGAGGGAGCGTTTTTATATTCACGGAATGAGCGGGTTGTAAGGGGGTGATTAGACGCATTGGGGGCGTGGCCTGTGCAGCGACTCATAATTAGTATAAATACGAAGTTTCATTGTTATTAGACAGTTAGTCTTTGAGCTATCATCAACCAAGTAACATAATCAGGAGTGAAAAGTGAAATATGGAAAAAATCGAATATCGTGTCGTTATAAAGTTCCTTACCAGGCAAGGAAAATCAGTCGCGACCATAATGAACCAGATGTCATTGGTTTACGGCGACTCTTGTCCAGGAAAAACTATGGTGTACAAGTGGCATAGTTTATTTAAACAAGGAAGGGAATTCCGACGACCCGAGGCCGGGCAGGAGCATTGAGGTGACCACGCCAGCACTTATCCAAAAAGTTGAAAAAATTGTACTCGGAGATGCTCGACTAAAGAAGAAACAACTCGCAGAAATGGTTGGAGTATCCGATACAACAATTTTTAAAATCCTACACGATCATCTCGGCATGTCTAAGGTCAGCGCAAGATGGGTGCCGAGAATGCTCACGCCGCCGCAAAAACAACAGCGCGTAGAGTGTTCGCGTGCATTTTTGGACCTCTGTAATGAAGACAAGGATGGTGTATTGAGTCGAATTGTTACTGGAGACGAAACTTGGGTTCATCATTATGAACCTGAGTACAAACAAGACTCCATGCAGTGGCATAAAAAGGGCACAGCACCTCCCAAGAAATTTAAAGTGTCACAATCAGCTGGGAAACTCATGGCAACGGTATTTTGGGACTCGGGAGGAATATTGTTGATTGATTATAAAGATAAAGGTGTTTCTATAACCGGAGAATATTACGCTTCAATATTAGAGCGACTAAAAGAAGCCATTAAAGAGAAAAGACGGGGAAAATTGACGAAAGGTGCGCTGCTTTTGAACGACAACGCGCCGGTCCACAAGAGCCGCGTTGCGTTAGCTGCCCTGCATATGGTGGGCTTCGAAATTGTGAATCACCCACCCTACAGCCCAGACCCGGCCCCGAGTGATTATTACTTGTTTCCGAAAATGAAAAATTTACTGCCGATGATGAAGTCAAGGAGGGAGTTTCGGCGTATTTTGCAGATAAAGAGAAATCATTTTTTTATGAGGGTATAAATAAATTAATTGAAAGATGTGAAAAATGTATCCGTTTTGCAGGTGAATATATTGAAAAAGAAAAATAATTTGGTTTTTTTAATTCCACCCCTTATCGCCCATTCCGCGAATATAAAAACGCTCCCTCGTATATATCAATGAAATTCTAAAGTAAATAAATGAGAGATGGGAAAAATATCTTTAAAAGATCTCTCTAACAAGCTTCTGGTAAAAGATGGAATTGCTGTATCTGCACAGACAGTCAAAACACGGCTCAGTACTGCTGGTTTATGCGGATGCAGAGCCCAACAAAAGCAATATTGAAACAACACTAGGACTGGACTGTAGAAGACTGGGCTAAAGTTATACGGTTGGATTAATCAAACATAGATCGATGTTTGAATTTATGTTTATTGCTCTTATAAACTTGAGAAACTAATTCTATCTTCTTCTATTGTATTTGTTTAGAAAGTAAACATAGAATGATTTAATGATTTTTTGTTTTATTATACAGCTGATACTTGGTACGTTCGAAGAAGGCCGAGAGAGATACTACCTACTGTCGAATTTGGTGGAGGTTACGTCATGGTTTGGGGCTGCATGTCTTCGTCAGCTGTATTGGAGCCTGATTTTATCTTTCAATAAGATAAGACTCACTGCCATAAATCTCGTGCTGTCACAAATTGATTCGAGTGTTGGAGTGACCTGCACCGAGCCCCGATTTGTTGCCCATCGAACATTTGCGGGCTATTCTTAAAGTTAAAGTTGCAAGTTTTATAGAAAACGCTCGAATACGTCAATTTAGTTTTTCACTTTCTCACATTTTGACAAAATTATTTTGTTTTTTTATTGACATCTGTCAATCTGTCAACTCCAAATTATCTTCAGAAATAATTTCAATTTCTACCTGAACAAAAAAATAAGCAGATTCATTGACGTGTTGGTGGTGTTTTTTTATTTCTACATTTAGTGGAAGTTTTGCCAACATATTTCTACTGAAGGAAGTGCCTTCATATGGTTTTAATAAACTTTCTTCACCACTAAATCATCGAATGTTGTATTTTATTTTTACTGGATTGGGACGGCCCACCCTCCCCTAATATGGACACAAAAGAGAAAATCTAATTTGCTGATTTAAATATGTATCGAAAGCACTCTTAAGTGGGCTTTAGTCTTTAAATGCTACTCTTGATTAGACAAACAAAATCTGTAGTATATTTTCATTATTGTGCTAGATGACATATCTCATTTCTTTCTAAGACACTATTCCAAAATCGTTCTGATGATCAAGACACAAAACACAAAATTTAGAATGAATTCTCCTGCAGACTTCCACACTATCCATCGTGGTGAAATTTATAACTAGCAAACTTGTTAAAAACAATATCAATACTAATATAGTAACAACAAAAAAATTATCGATAACACTCATAAAAATTACACCACTTTATACCCTTAACAATACCATTACAATACCATTAAAAATAACACAAAATATAGACAGAAACATATTACTTCCCTTGATAATACAAAACAACATGCTCTCGCAAAATACAAAACTTAGCATCTTAGCAACGACAACTCAACCATTCCTTTACACCCATCTTGCCAGCCCCCTTTTAAAGACCACTAGTATAAGGGTCCCTACGATTCACAACAAGGAAAGATATTAACATCGTCCCTTGTTTGGTTGAGGGAGTGTCCGAGGAGCGCGCCGACGCTAGGCGTCCCGTGACGTCACACACCTTTTTGATAACCAAGAGACTGATATTCAATAATGGCCGCCCAAACTTGTGAGTGGGGGAGGGAGAGGGTGGTCGTTTCGGAATTCCTTTGCCATAGTGATATGCGGGTGGGTATAGTGCGAAAGCTTATCGTAAAGGTGGTGACAAAACTGGGGACTTTCGTTGAGGAATGATTTTCGAAGCATATCTCGATTAAACAGTGCTAGAAAGTAATAATAATAATAAATAAATAATAATAATAAGTGCTGATTTCGTTTTGACTTTTATAAATATTTAGTGGGCGAACGAAATTGATTTTTAATTCAATTCCAACCGTAAATAAAACATCAAAATCAAATCTGCCACCATCTTCAAGGACACAGCGTTCGTGATAAGCCACGGCGACTTGATACATAATATACACTTCACGCAACGTGATAACGAATCTACATACTATATATGTACACCCGATCGTTTAGCTAAGTTTTTGTTTATTTAGATTCAGTTAGTGTTCTCCATACCGATGTGACTCCCGTTGGTGTGTTAGTAAGCGTAAAAATTTAAAAAAAAATGAAACTACGCTGGGACGCCGTCTAGGACAGATCTATCTTCTATTAATGACGTTATAAAAATTAAAGTAGTGTTTCTCTTTTCTTTTATAATAACTATTGTATGTGCATCGCCTGCGTCAAGTGATACGAAAAGTTTTGAATGATTATGTCCATGCTGGAACAATCCAGGGCTTTGAGTCACGTGCAAGGGTTACCACCTGGTGCACCGCCAATGTTGCCGCCGCACGCTATGGAAGGACCACCAAACTCTGATGTTTTATTAGCGTTATTGGCGAGGAATAAAGCTCTTGAAGGTAAGTCAGATTTAATATATCTATGTGTTCGTTGTGATAAAGGTCTCAACATAGATCCCTGCGGTACTAAATTTAGTTAAGTTGAGAAAATATGATAGTTTTCCATTCATTATAGCATCCTATATGATTTCGCCTAAATTTCGGTTATCCTTCTTCATGTTATTTCACACTAAACGTGGTTTTGAAGCATTTTTGAACCATAGGTGATGACCAATTGACTTTTCTCATCGTCAAATGTTTGCAGAAGAAATATGAGATGGCTAACATTTCTCATTCGACAGCAATTTCTCAGAAAGCCACTTTGATCATTTTGGACTGGATATTTTGTGGGGTGTCATTAAAATAGATTAAGTTTTATGACCAAAATATGGCATTGGAATGTCGCTCATCTATTGTATTTATAAAGGAGAAGAAAGAATCAGAAATTGTTCTTGAACGCTTGTAGAACAAAAACAGAGATCCTCATCTTTATAAGAGTTTGCGATAGTTTCGCATAGGTATTGTTGGTGTTTTTGCTATAAAATTTTGTTTTATCTGTCTCTCTGGGTAATCTTTGATCGGTGAAGAAAATTGTATTAAAGGAAAAGTCAAGATATTTGCTGCAGAAAAAAGAATGAAATCTGAAGAAATAAAAACATTATCTATTGTGTTAAAATTTTAGGCTTTTTATTTATGAATTAGCTTTATAGAAGAAGCGTTTTCTAAGACGTTCAAGCTGCTAAAAGCTATCGCCTATTATCCAAGCTTACGCCGAACCAGTTCTAATAAACTGAAAGATAATTTATTTGAAAAAGAAATTTTATTATCATATTGTGTATTTTTCCTAATCAAAAAAATTAGTTTCTTTTTCAAATTGCCAGAAATTGTAAAGTAAGTCCAAATTTGCAATCAAGTCCACATCATAGTTTTGACTATGATTGTTGTTTTTAACAACTTAATCGAGTTTTTATGATTAGGATGCGATTTAATAAAATGTTGTAAAGAATTTTGCTGTTGGCACCATCTCAGTAGATTCTGTTTTTCTGAGATTTCCTGGAAATTTTTGACACTTCTGTAATAAATAATAATAAAATCTTGTTGATGGTACTCTTCAAAATGTTCTTTCTGTTACATGTTTTTTAACGAGTTAATAAAATAAAATGATTATCAAACTGTTGAATGTTTAAATGTTTGTACTATTTTCAGAGGTTTTTTTTATAGCATACATCAAAACTTAATAAAGGTAATTTGTTGTTATTCTTATTATTATTTAAACTTAAACACTGGGAAAAATGACAACATTACATTGGCTAGCTTCTACAGCAGAAGGATCTTTCTTCTACATTGCAGAAGAAGTAATATACTACCTACACATATAACAGAGGGGATAATGAATATTGAATATAATAATAATAATAATACTTTATTGTCTGTGATAGATTACACTATATAGACATTGTCAATACAATTACAATAATTAAAACATGAATTAAAACTCCAACACCAAAGAAAGAAACATGCACGACAAGACGAGCGAACTACAGGACCTAAAACTTCAAGTACTCATCAATACTATAAAAGCTCTGTGCCAGCAGAAATTTTTGCAAGTGTTTTCTAAAGTGAGTTATTGGCTTGTTCTCCTTTAATATCGCCGGTAGCTTGTTATACAATATTACTGCCTTGTATCTAACATTCATTTCAAACAATTTCGTTCTGTGCATCGGCACACTTAGATTATTACAGTTTTTGGTTTGCATGGTATTGTACACATCACAGTTTCTTGTAAAGTTATTTTGATTATATTTAAAAAATACCAAAAGTTCATATATATATATAGCGATGCAAGTGGAAAAATATTGAGTTCCTTGAAAAGAGGCCTACACGATGTCATAGAAGCCTTTGCCAGCATGGTTCTTATAATCCTTTTTTGATAAAGAAACACTTAGTGAGCACCCGCTGCGCCACCACAGAAGATAATTCCATAGCGCAAGCGGGACTCGACATATGAAAAGTAGAATTGCTTAAGAGATTCAATTCCTACATTACCACGAAGACTTCTCATTCCAAACAATGAGGTACTTAATTTTTTTTCTAGTGTAGAACAGTGCTCCTCGAACCTTAAGGTTGAGTCCACAGATAGACCTAGGAACTTGACTGTGGCCGACTCGTAAATAGGTTCTCCGTCCACCACAACACACAGATTTTTGTCAGCCGAAGACGACCTTATTTTAAAATGTAATAGTGCCGTTTTCCCGGTATTCAGAAGTAGTACGTTAGCAGTACACCATTTAATCATACTATATTCAAATTTAGAAAGGCAATTCTCTTAACTTTGATTCCTATAAATATCATTAGCGTAGTGTAGTAGTGCATTTTAGTAGTAGTGCTCATAATTTTTAGCAATAGATATCAAACATAAAATAATACAACAATGTTATTATAATGCAATTTATTAGAATAAGAAAATGAAATAAAAAAAATTGGTACAACATTATAATTAAATCCTGAAATTTGGAATTATTACATACTACGAAAGCTAAATAGCGACAACGAAATCAATGAGACACTTGAGCTTGAATTTGAGAAACTAATCCATCGATGTTTGGATTAATTCCACTGTTAAAAAGACATCAAAAATATTCCAAATTATCGTCAGTCAGCCTTGTACGATGTTCGCATTTATAAGTACTGCCCAGACGCACAAATCAATCTTCTTGCGAAATTTCTAAAATCTGGAAAATGGTCTTCTTTGAGGTATTTTTTCTACAATAGAAATCGCACAACTCCACGTCTTCAAATTTAAATTTTAGGAGTGAGTTTTCTTGAAGCTCGATCAACTCCATTTCCAAATGTATTGGAGCATTTTTTACATTACGTTTTGTTGGAGTAGCAAATAAATTCAAACTGTCTTCCATGTTTTTAAAATCACTAAATCTGTTCGAAAATTGCTCCGACAGTAACTTGAGTTCTTCAGCACATTGAGCATAAACAGTATTTCCATACGCAGAGAGCGTGGTGAAATGGTAACTGTTACCAGACAGCATCTCTGCCTCCCACAAACGGATTTTGTTCTGAAACGCTTTCAAACGGCTGTACAAATCATTTACTAACTCTGTCCTTGTTGTTGAAGTTTCAAATTTAAATCATTCAAATGGTCTGTAAGGTCGACCACAAATGCTAATTCACATATCCATTTTGGGTCACCCAATTCAGATTTTATTTGCATAAAATCTGCTATCTCATTTCTAAGCTCGTAAAAGCATTTCAGCATTTAGCCATCTGACTTCACAATATGTTACGTGGTCATATTCGGCTGATATTTCATCCAAAAACGCCTTGAACTGACGATGGTTAAGCCCTCGGAATCGAATAAAATTGTTGGTTTTTACTACCACATTCATAACATTCTGGAGTTGAATTGACTTAGAACACAAGTTCTGTTGGTGGATAATGCAATCAAGAACTATCAAATCATCTTTTTGCACATTTAATTCAGTTGCTTTTTCACAGCCGACCATCTGAGCATACACCAACTAATTTTGACCATGGCAAGCCAAAATTTGTGCATACCTTTTCAACTTGATTAAAAATGTCCCCTCCTGTAGTGGTTCCTTTTAGCGGCTGTAAAGCAAGCAATTCTTCAGTAACAGTAAACTCTTTATCAACACCTCGAATAAATATAGCCAGGTGAGCTGTGTCAGACAAATCGGTGCTCTCGTCTAATGCTATGGAAAATAATTGAAAACCAGCCATATCAGATCAGTCGAAGTGGTTTTTATATCATTAGCCATAATTTCTATACGTCGGGCAACAGTTCGTCTTGACATTTGCTGCTGTTTTTCAAAATTTGCGGTAAGCGTCTAGATTTTGCCTTTTCTTATTTGTCCTGTCGGTGAGTGCAGCATAGGATGCTTAGTTGAGTAATGCCTTTTTATATTGAATTCTTTCGTCATTCTTCTTTCATAGGCTTGCCATTGTCCTAACATCACGCCAATGTATTTTATTAATTTTTGGGACGATGCTGGTTCCTACTATATTAAAAACGACTCCTCCTCTCTTGCGAGGGCCTTAGCTATCACCGCCTATGACTTCTGGATGCCAATTTCTAACTAATTTTTCCTCACACACTTGAATATTGTTAATAATAATCTAGATGGTCAAATATAAAAAATTGTCTTACATTCACAATTAAACTGACATAACTCTTGCTAAGTACAACTCTATTCGAATCAGAAATGATTTCCCATTTACTATAAATTCGTTTTACAGCTTTGCTCCTAACAATGAATGGTAGATCGATCGGATTCCACTTTTCAGAGAAAAATCCTTCTTCTTCCTAGGTAACATCTATGTCTAACTGTTGAACTTAACGTGATTTTTCCTAAAGGAGGAGTCAGACCCGGCGATCGTGCAGGTCAGGAAATCTATTTTATAAATATTCTTAAACAATTTCTGTTGGTGGTAAGTTATTATCGAACCACTCTTCCAAATTATGCTGCAGTGAATTTCGATACCTCTCTCAAGTTAGTGATCCATAGTCAACAAAAACGGCCGAATTATTTTTGTACACAGAATTTCCACCGAAATGTTGAAACCAAACCGATATTGGTGAGTATTTCTTCTGTTTTCGAACTAAGAGAGGATGTTTTGCGATTTTTGGCAAAATCAGTCCAACTCTATATCTCACTTTTTTTTAGGTGCTATCGAAAAACGGTTTGAATAGTCTTGAGGTACTTTTCCTTGAGTTACATCCGTCACCTGCCTATAATTACCAAGAAACCGGATAAAATATTTAAAAAACCTCTAATTTTATTGATTCATTGTTGACCATAATGTGAGTGCCAAGTTGATAAATAATATTAAAATTGGGTTCTTCTCACATTAAAATTTTATTGATCTCTCTACATGTTTCGGCCACTGTCCATCTTCAGGAGATTAGTCAAATTGGAAGTAAAAAACAGTCAAGGTTGCTTGTTTTTTTACTTCCAATTTGACTAATCTCCTGAAGATGGCCATTGGCCGAAACATGTAGAGAGATCAATAAAATGTTAATGTGAGAATTTTAATATTATTTTTCTTCAAACGTAACAAAATATGATCATTTTGTTACTGTACACATGCCTTTGAAATAATGCATTTTGTTACTAGTACAATAATAGACTCATTATTTTACTAGTAAAATAATGAGTCTATACCGACCAATCACAACTCTTTAAAGTGACGATTATTTGACAAGTGTCAAATATTTACGAAATGCACTAGTGTTGCTGAAGGGTACCTAGATGAATCCATATCAAATAATCGAGCTACAGCAACGAGAATATTGAATCCAACGGACTATAGATCCTATACCACGAATCCGTCACCTGGTTGTAGTGCCACTGAAAATAGAGTTGAAGCAGCTACCACTACTACTATTAACACTGATACTGAAATGAATAATAGTACAAAATATTGCAAACAACTGATGCAAAATTGTTCTGTTAATAATTGTACTTTTAATATCACCAAATAAATAAAAATTTAAACAAAGTACGTTGACAGTTGTTTGACAGATACATAGAACCTGATTTCAAGCAATATTTAAATGTGTATTCCGCAAGAGCGATAGAAATCGTTTGAAGAAAAAATAGTATACACAAATAGTATCACACGGAGTAGAAAGCTTTTTGTGCCTCGCCCAATTTGCACTGTCTCGGCTATCGCCTCGACAGCAAACGTTTGGGCTCGACACAAAAATGACAGCTTTCTACTCTTAGTAATGTAATATACTATTATCTAATTTTATTAATAAAAAAAATATATTACGTATTTAATGTAGTATAAAAAACTATTTGGAGATGCCGGGGATCGAACCCGGGGCCTTTCACATGCAAAGCGAACGCTCTACCACTGAGCTACATCCCCACATAAGATTGTCGACTTTTATAATTGAATATGAATTAAAATTAGTTTTACAATCAAGTATAATAAAATGATATCTATATAAACTATATTAAATTTTACATTATAAATTATAATTACGAAGAAACTACATTTATTAAATACACACAGTTGACCATGAAAATTAATTTAAATGTCGTAATTTATATTCGAAAAGCAAAGCAAGTAAAAGGGAGTTCTTGTTAACTTGAGTGTGAAATTAATTGAAATTTGAAAGTAATTCATACGTAACGTAAATAACACAAATATGTATATACATATATATAAGACAATCTCTATTATAGATACATTTATAGGTATAATATGACTTAGATGTTTGCGCGAACTAAGTAAATAATATCCAAATATCATCGTGCGCTTCTGATAAATAATATCAGGTGAATGTAAATATGTATTTAAAAAATCTTTAAATAAACTATTTATATCTACACAATATAATATAAATAAATACAAAGATGTATGTATTTGGAGCTCCTGATGTGCTTCCGTTTGGTGAATTCTGTTTACTTTTCATGGTACCTATTTGAAGAAGATTATATTTTTATCGTGAACAATATATTTGATTTATGAAAGTTCTTATCAATTTAAAAAAAGAGGATGGTTGTTGTAAAAGGGGAATCTATAAAAATGATAAAATGAACGCAAGGCGGTAGGTAAGGTGCACTTTCGATTCTCACTGTAGATATGTAGGTATGTATAGGTAATATGTATGTATACACTTAATAATTCGAATTCAATTCCTAATCTAGTTTGAAGTGATTTAATCACGTCATCGACGATTAAAAGACTAAAGTCGAGTGGCCGATATCGCTTCGATTATAACGTTAAATAGTTAAAGAAAGGCAGGCGGAGATTTTTGTGGTTAATTTTTGCGTAACGATTATCTGTTGTTCTGAAGCGTACGATGGGCGGCAGATCCTCCACAAAAAGATCTATAGATCTGACTAACGTGACCGTGTTTCGGCCGCGATAACGATCGCAAAATCAATAATGACTGTTACGATCGATTCTGTTATCCGAATCCTCTATACCTGTATACGATGTATTATTCGGTGAAGATGTCGCAATTCACACACACAGAATCGGTAGGTGCAGTTAGGTAGTCGGATTTTTCGATAATTGTGCGATCGAGTCGTGAGATAGCGGGAGAAAAAAATGTAAAGCAAGCGTATACTGTCGTGAATGAATTAGATAAGATTATTGTAGGATTTTGAGCGATTGTTTCTAAATATGCAGAAAGGGGAAATGGAAATGGAAATTATGATGATGAGGCTTTCAAATGAGTTTGTGGATCAATTCGTTCGTAAAACTGGATTGTTATTGGACAAAACAACCCGTTCATGCGTTCTTCATTCGCCCAATGGGCTGGAGATCACTTAGCCAAAGATGAGTTTTGTTACCGAAAAATCATCTTTTAGTCACCATTGAGAAGTCGATGTACTTACCCGAAACGAGTGACTGTTTGACCGTTATCCTTCGAAAATAAGCAAGGAGCTGATTGCTGATTGCGATGGTACTTGCCACACAGTCAACGTAACAATTGAACTTTTGGGCATCGTTCTCGAAAATCGAATAATTAGTCAAAATTCTGATGTAAATTGAAAGTTGAAATTGAAGTTGCCATTCGTGATAATCGGGTTGATCGGATGTTGATGTGTGATTCTTCAATTTTTCGAATTAAAACCATACATTTTTTTATACCTGCTTCGAATTTCAAAAGGTAGATGGCCCACCAACAGAGAAATATAACGCGAATCACAAATTTGAATATAGAGTCAGTGATGAAAAGTTAGCACTAATGGAATAAATTGTTTATATAAGGAGCTCTTAAGGCAATTGCATAGATGAAGTCAAGTGAAAAAATGATCCGAGAGGAGGCTTGCCACTTTAAGGAGTTCGTCAAGCTGGAATAAATTGGTACAGAAGACTTCAACAATCAAACTTTGGGAAATCTCGGAGCAACACCAACCAACACCGATTCTTGCATCTACAAGGTGGAAAGATGGAATGGTAAGCATTATAGCAGAGGATACCAAAATATCTGATGATATCAAGGCAGAATTGGACGTTAAATATCTAGGCAATATCAAATATTGTTTGGGAATATAATTCTCCCAAGACAAAGAGAGTGAGTACTCCTAGAAGTTCTGGTTTAAAATTGAACAAATCAGAGCAGAAACTAAGCCTTGAAGTGCAGAAATTACCTTACAGAGAGTACCGGATATCGAGCATGTTGTCAGTAACCTGAGGCAATTTAATGACAACTTTAATGTCGAACATTGGACAACAGCGAAGCTTATTCTATGATATTTGAAAAGAACAATTGAAGTAGACTCCGACTGGGAAAATTGTCTTATGGATAGGCGATTCTACATAGCTTAGTTTCCATGTTGCGAGTGTTTTGTTTAGACATATTAGAAAATTACGTGTATGTTTATTTTGCACGTCTATCTTGTATTATAAAATAAAAAGAATACATTTAATAAGTAAAGAGTACCTATTAATAAATAAAACATGGTGTCAGAAGTAAAAAAAAAATGGAAAGAAGATATGAATATATATTAAAATATACAATGGCTGAAAATATAAATAAGCCATATAAGATGGTTATCTTCTTCTTCTTCTCTAATCCTTTTGCCCGCTGTAGGCGTCGGATATATTTCTTTTTTTTTTAAATTGTTGACCCATTCCCTCCATCTCTTCCGGTCTCTGGCCATCTCTTTCATTTCTAGTATCGTCCTTCCCCTACTTCGTCCTATTTCTTCTATTCTTTCGCCCCATCCCTTTCTCGGTCTTCCTTTCGTTCTCCTATCCATATTTCCAGCCTCAACTACCTTTTTAACCAGTGTCTCTTCTTCCATTCTTACCATATGTCCATACCATTGCAACTGCTTTTTCTCTAATAGATCTCTATACGATAGTCAAGAGCTAATAAAACATTTTACATGGACAAGTGTAGCAGATAAAGATAAGTACGAATGTGTCGTTAAGAAACTTGAGAAATATTTCACACCGGTGAAAAATATCATTGTTGAAAGATTTAATTTCAATAATGTCACACAAAGAGGACAAACATTTGAATCGTTCTTGGCAGAACTTAGAAGCAAAGCCTCTTCCTGCGAATTCAATAATTTAATTTAATTTGATGACTTAATTCGAAATAGGATTGTATATGGCATACCTGAAAAGGCAGTTCATTGGTTAGAGAATGAAATTTAACATTAAAGGATTGTATAGACATTTGCATTGCACCTGAACTAAGTGAGAGACAATCTCAAGTTCTTCAACAGAAAAATACTATATGTCAGGTATGTAGATGATGTTCATGAAGTTGTAGGAAGGAAAATCACTCAATTATGTGCAAGTCGAAATCAACAAAAACTGGTAAAGGTCAGGAAACAATACATTTAATAATTAAAGAGTATTAATAAATATAACAGAATCAGTATCATCAATCATCAATCTAAAAAAAACGACGAAAGTGATTTTATCTTCTACCTAGAAGAATATCTGATGGAATTGGGGTTCCAAAATTCATTCGATTTCAAAGATTCAATCCACAATCAACTTGCATGGATTTCATTGCATATATTGGTTTAATTGTGGTTAAATTTGGTGGAAGCTTACTGGTTTATCGAAATAAATGCCCATTTTGGTGATCAGTTGAAGTCGCTATTGTTCCTTAAAGATGTCTCGTAAAAAACATTATTTCCCTTATAGTATGCACCGTGCACACAGTTGTGGATGGATTCGAACAGCTGGCTGACGGCCGAAAAAATATGGGACAATAATCCTTGCACATTATATATCTGTGCCCCAAACAGTACACTTGGAGTGGAATTGGAAAGGGGCTTCATTGCTTATGATCTACTGGGGAGCCTCCTTGGCAAAAATTTGCCACCAAATAATGTGTTGTTGCCACTCTAGTTATAGTTCTTTTCATGATAACTTTATAATGATTTACTTAACGCTGATTGGAGTTCCCTTGATACCTATAACGATGTAAATTTAGCAATTGCTGATTTTTATAATACTTTCTACACAATACTGAGACGTTTTGTTCCTTATCAAACAAATAACACGAGGAAATATTCACCTAGGTTGAACCCAAATATTATTTCTAATTTAAAACTTAAAGATTATTACAGGAGACGATGGAACCGCGAATTTAATGCGAAATATTTGGAACGACCAATTTTCAACTGCATACAGCCTTAGCGTGCTTAACTTTGAAGAATCTTTAAAACATAATCTTAAAGAACTATTTGCTTTTATAAATTCCCAACTAATTGAGTCTCCTGTGGATATAGTTAATGCCTTTGCGAATTTATTTGGCCGTAATCAAGTAACACATAATGTACTACTTATTACTGCAGAATGTTACCTTTTACCATTCCTAATGTAACGGAAGATGCTGTATTAAACGTGATGTCTGCCTTTCCTGCTAAATTTACTACTGGTGATGATTTAATGTTATGTATTAATTAATTTCTCAATTAAAACTTCAACGTTTCCTAATTTATGGAAAACAGCAAGAATTATTCCGGTTTACAAGAAAGGTGAACTGAAAAATTACAGACCAGTATCGATACTCTCTAATTTTGCGAAAGTCTTTGAGGATTTTATACATGGTGTTTCAAAATATACGCCCAGGATTTCAGGATGTGATAGTTTGTCAAAAAGTTTGAAAAATAGTTTCTATCAACTTACCTTCTAAAATGCACCATTTTCCAGATACAGGGTGTTGAAATTTAATTAAAAAAAATCGTTTTTTGGAAATATTTACGGAACGGTTTATCGTCAAGAAAACAGCTTTTGTAACCATTTTCTACTTATAAGAAGCTAAGTTGTGAGCGAAAAAAAAATTTTTAAGTCATAATTGATGAAGGTTTTGAAGGGGTAGTGGTTGTTTTTCTCCCCAACTTCTACGCCACTGGAAAAAGTACGGTTTTGAGGCGCCCATTTGAACCGCCAATGTTTTCTACACAAAAAGGGTAGTTGGTCATGAGGTCTAAAGTTGACCGTTTTCGAGAAAAATCAACTTTTATGTTATTCAGGTTTGCTTTTCTTACTTGTTCTAATGTTTTAGTAAAATAAATTTTTTATTTACCATGTTTTTCAACATAAAAGTTGAGTTTTCTCGAAAACAGTCAACTTTAGACCTCATGACCAACTACCTTTTTTGTGTAGAAAACATTGGCGGTTCAAATGGGCGTGTCAAAACAGTACTTTTTCCAGTGGCGTAGAAGTTGGGGAAAAACAACCACTACCCCTTCAAAATCTTCACCAAGTATGACTTTAAAAAAATTTTCTCGCACACAACTTAGTTTATTATAAGTAGAAAATGGTTACAGAAGCTGTTTTCTTTACGATAAACGGTTCCGGAAATATTTCAAAAAACGATTTTTAAAATTAAATTTCAACATCCTGTATCTCGAAAATGGTGCATTTTAGAAGGTAAGTTGATAGAAACTTTTTTTTCAAATTTTTTGACAAGCTATCACATCCTGAAGTCCTGCGCATATATTATGAAACACCCTATATATCTAGCCATTTTAATGAACATTCAACAGTGCTTATCACCATGTCAGCATGGTTTTATTCCTGGAATGTCAACCATCACTAATCTGACAACAATTACTCAATTTCTAGCTGAACAGATTGACTAGCAAAAACAGGTTGACATAATTGATACCGATCTGTTTAGTGCCTTTGATACAATTGATCATGGTGTTCCACTTTACAGACTTAGCAATTTCGAAATGAGTCCATCATTTAACAACTTACTAGCTTGCTACTTAGATAAGAGAGTAGATTATGCCCATTACAATGGCTTTAATTCTCAGGAAACTATATCGGTTTCAGGGGTTCCCCAGGGCTCAAATTTAGGACCTTTACTCTTTATAATTTATATTAATGAGTTGCTTAACATTGTAGATTGTCCTATATTTGCATATGCGGATGACATAAAGATTTATACTACTATTGATACACCCCAAAAAATTTTGAATAATTTAGTAAATTGGTGCTCTGCTAATTGTCTTAAAGTTAGCATAGGCAAATGTTGTTCTGTATCTTACAGTAAAAACGTAATATGTTTGACTCATCATAGAATATTAACGGTCTAAAAATAGAGAAAAACACAAATTTCAAAGTTTCAAGTTGGTTTAATGGTTTAATATGCCCTCTACATATTGGAAAGGTTGCCATTGCAATTTTGTTTGCTCATTAATTATTGCTGGTAACAAGGAATTGATATAAAGATTAATTGAGATGTCAATGATATGTCTTGTACCTACGGTTGTTTAATCAGTTTAATAGATAGTAAGTTGAAATATCGTAGGAATTGCATCAATGCGCTATCTGTTGTGTATTGATTATTTAAACACGTTTGTGCAATTTGTAAAAGGCGGAATCAATGTAATCTTTCAAGATCAAATCACTATTTTACATGAGTGTAAAGGAAACTACAAAATATCTATATAGGTATAGTTGTGATTCCATTCCGGTAGCAGTAAGAAACAACAGTATTTCATTTTTTAATGATTTAAATCGCAGCTGGTCACAATAGGAATAGGGTGGCATCACATATCTCAAGTATCACCTTTAATCTTTAATCTTCAATTCATACTTTGCATCCGAAGAATCGAAACGCTCGAGTTAACATCCCGACAGACGGTTTCGAATCATCAACAACTTCCAGTTGTCGACTTGACTTACTGCGTTTCATCCTGCTATCGTGAACTATGATCAACGGGCTCGTTTAAATGGAGCGAATGCTTGCGTGATGCCGAATCCTTATTTTGAAACCATCTGCTGTCCCGTATGATTCACCCTGTTCTATACCTATTAATGCTTGTGCTTCGCCGAAGAAGAGGGCTACTTACGCGAATATATGCTTTTCATGCTTTGGTAGATTAGGTCAGAGGATGTCTCGTCTATTCTGATGCGTAATTAGCGTGTGTGTGTATGTTTTTTTTTCCTCTCTTTTCAGGTTTCGTGTAAAAGATATGTTTATGAAAGCCATATATTATAAATTCGTCCCTCCTTTCGTTGATAATATCGAATTAAAAGGACCATATTGTCTTTACACTTTAATTATGATATTTTAATGATTGTTTATAACTTATCGATGATGATAGTTAACCAATTGAAACACATTTTATTGTGGATTGCTTTACAAACAAACACTGTGATTTCAATTGTTATCGCTCAAAGTATATTTGGTCGTTAATAATCGATATTTATCTATAAAAATGATTGCTGTAGATATTAGTTCTCACTAAAATATGGTCAAAATTTAGAAGCCTCAGCGGTCCAATGTCAAACAGCTCTGACGATACTACATAACTATAGTCTATTTTTAAAGTAGAGAGACGAATTTCTGAACAGACCACTTTAATAGTGGTTGAAAGCAAGGCTAAATTACATTGTATCATCTGACACTGTTTATGGCTAAGTCTTGTTGTTGTTTCTATTATTTCTCTGTTGTTTTATTATATACCGTAAAATGGGGTCAATAGAAACACTTTGGAACAATCTTATAATTAATAACAAAAATAATATCACTTTAACAACTATTAGAAAAGTCCGGTCTATAGTTGTACTAAAGAATGGTGTATTTGGAAAAAGAATAAAAAAAATTTTTATGGTTGTTTTTATTTACACTAAAGTGGGGTCAATGGAAACCCCCACAAAAAAAAAATAGGAAAGCATCAAATTTTGAGAGATTTATTAAAAAATTTGCTATACAGGATCTTTCACGAAACCCGTTAGTTAGAAAGTTTACAAATCTACTTTTAGTATAATTCTGAAATTTTGACAGTGCAATTTGCGGTTATACCGGAAATAAATAGAATCTTTGTTATTTTAAATACATTGGTATAATTTTTTCAGTGCAGTCGATTGTACGCATTATTTGCAAATATTTTGTATTAGGGTTTCCTATATCTAAATTCAACTGTTTCGAAGATATTTACAATTCTCCTTAAAATTTTGCTACTGCACCATCTTCTAGAAAAATTCATATTGTAAAGCCCTTTGAAGCGTAAGATACCAAACTTCTGCAAACGAAAGTAAGGGTCGTAGATACTGACAACTGTCATAATTTTCAAAACAAAATTTATACAAGGTGTGCAGGAATTAGCAACCAATGCATATATCTTCAAACATTAAAAATGGCACATAGTAGTTTTTATTGCAGCATTTAATTCAGCAAGAAATTCTACATCGATTCGTATTAAAGGTATTAAGAGTTGTCCAATGAGTGACGCCAAAAATCTAATTGCAAAAAATTCAAGCAAAACAATTGTTTCTTAATAGGTGGGTACCTACGAGGGAGCGTTTTGGATGGGGGATAAGGGGTGGAAATAAAAAAAACCAAATTATTTTTTCTTTTTCAATATATTCACCTGCAAGACGGATACATTTTTCACATCTTTCAATTAATTTATTTATACCCTCATAAAAAAATGATTTCTCTTTGACTTCATCATCGGCAGTAAATTTTTTACCCCGCAGCTCTTTTTTCATTTTCGGAAACAGGTCTGGGCTGTAGGGTGGGTGATTCACAATTTCGAAGCCCACCTTATGCAGGGCAGCTAACGCAACGCGGCTCTTGTGGACGGGCGCGTTGTCGTGCAAAAGCAGCATACCTTTCGTCAATTTTCCCCGTCTTTTCTCTTTAATGGCTTCTTTTAGTCGCTCTAATATTGAAGCGTAATATTTTCCGGTTATAGAAACACCTTTATCTTTATAATCAATCAACAATATTCCTTCCGAGTCCCAAAATACCGTTGCCATGAGTTTCCCAGCTGATTGTGACACTTTAAATTTCTTGGGAGGTGCTGTGCCCTTTTTATGCCACTGCATGGAGTCTTGTTTGGACTCAGGTTTATAATGATGAACCCAAGTTTCGTCTCCAGTAACAATTGGACTCAGTACACTATCCTTGTCTTCATTACAGAGGTCCGAAAATGCACGCGAACACTCTACGCGCTGTTGTTTTTGCGGCGGCGTGAGCATTCTCGGCACCCATCTTGCGCTGACCTTAAACATGCCGAGATGATCGTGTAGGATTTTAAAAATTGTTGTATCGGATACTCCAACCATTTCTGCGAGTTGTTTCTTCTTTAGTCGAGTGGTCACCTCAATGCTCCTGCCCGGCCTCGGGTCGTCTTCAAGGGATTCCCTTCCTTGTTTAAATAAACTATGTCACTTGCACACCATGGTTTTTCCTGGACAAGAGTCGCCGTAAACCGCCGTAACGAGTTATTGACTTTTTTTCTTTGCTTTGTTCTGACAAAGTTTCCCTCAAAGTCTTCAACTTCATCACAGTTAGTTTCAGTTGGTCAGTCTTTTTTCGGCACTTTGTGAGTTGACCTATGTAATACTTAAATTTGTTAGCCTTTCCTTCAACTGGAAAACTGACGACCAACCGTGTGTCGGTCTTAATATTTCCTTTCTTTGAATTCCCTTTGAACATTTATCTTTGGTTTGGTTTTCTCTTTTGGTCTCAAAATTAATATGAAAAATGACGACTTAGAATTTTTTTTTGTACTGCTTTGACCTAGAGTCGTTAATATACTTCCGCGGCATCTAAATCATAAATACATTTTGTTGTAAAAACAGTCACTTTTTGTGGTTGTTTCTATTCACCCCATTTTAGTACTTGAGGTGTGGTTTTTTACAAAATAATTTTTTTCTCGGAAATGGAGTAAATTATTAACATGACCACTTAAGCAACATTAATAGTATATAATGAAAGTACTTCAGCTAAAATATAAACAATCTTTCCTTTGTTTTTGTTGCCAAAACAAACAAAGTTTTCTAACCTATATTATGACCAGAAATTTTGACGTTTACCTTGAACTGTATAAAAGACTGTTGCGAACCTTCAAATTTTTTTGTAGTGTATAATTACCTGCCATCATTCTACATCATTTTCACGCAACCAAACCAAACTTTTTTTTATTAGTTTAAAAGTAAACAAATGATGAAAAACGTTCCTATTTTCTGTTTCTATTCACCCGTCAGTTTTTATTCACCCCATCCTACAGTACTCTAGCAGTTCTTTTCAGAGCTCTACAGTAATAGTTACCCGATATATTCGTAAGTAATATACAAGCAATATATTGAACACAACCAAGTACAAGTGCCGCTGGTCGTGTACATGTTTGTTCTCCTCCTAAAAAGCGTAAAAAGACGAATTTTCTATTTGGATGACACTTAGGTGAATGAGGGTCATACAGCACAGAAAGTGTGGAGTGACACAAAGATTCACAGTCGTAGACAAGCCTTTAATGAAGAAGTTACAACTGGATTAAAAAATCTAGCTGCAAGAGAACCTCGTCTTATTTTGTTACACATTGGAAGTTGTGATAGCTTTGTAAAAGATGGCTTATTATTGTTTGAAGGAAAGAAAACCACTGATTATCATGATGAAATGAATGCTACTGCTTTTGAAGAATGGTTCCCTCGATTATTAAACTATTTACTTGACAATGCTGTTATAGATACAGATAGTGCATCATATCATAGTCGAAAAACTGCCACCACCATCGTCATGGAGAAAGGTGGATATTCAAAATTGGCTAACAACCAAGGAAATACAGTATGATGAGGATATGGTCAGAGGTGAACTGTTAAGCTTGGTTAAAATTGATTAGAATAATTATAATTCCTATGTAATTGATGAACTGGCAAAATCACAAAATTAAACTGTGATTACCTCCTTACCTCTGCGAACTGAATCCAATCGAGCTTGTTTGGGCCCAAATAAAAAATGAAGTGACTGCGAAAAACAAAACATTTAAATTATCTGAAGTGAGAAATATAACTGCTACTATTTGGCAAAAATGCATAAACCTTGTTATAAAAGAAGAATCTCATATGAAAGATCTTGATACAATCATTGACGATGTAATAGAACTGGCCCGTTTCCGGCATTGATGTTGCACTGATTAGTTACAATCTGTCAGCTGTTATATTGTCGCTATGGGTTCTAAACGGCCATTGACAGACCAAGAACTTTGGCATAGGCCCTAATGGAAGATTCAGATGATGATGGTGATAGGGATTCGGAAATGAATGAAGTGTTTAGTGATGTGCCTTCAGACGAAGATGTTTTACAAAAAAACCTGGGTAATATTCCTGAAAGTGTATATGAAGCAGAGTAACCCTTATCCTCGGACTCCTTGGATAATAATTAACCAGAAGATCAACCTACAGATGGTCAGCAGATTCGAGGGGCAGATGCTTTTGGTCGCCATTAGAGTTACGTTGCACTCAAAGCTAGGAAAGTTAGAGCAGCTGATTTACTTAAAAACAAAAAAGATCTAATATACTGGGTGTCTCAAAATAATGTACTAACATTTTGAATGACTACAAAAACTTTATTTATGAACATAAAGACAAGTTTAAAAGCTTGAACTACAGAAGAAGAAATGTAATTAAAGAATCATGTTCGTAAATGTTCAAATTGATGGCCGTCATTGTCCAGACAACGCTGATAACGTGTACCAGTGGATTCACAAACGTCACGAAACAGTTCATTTGGAATTTCGCGACATTGTCTTTCAATTTCCAATTTCAAGATCATCTTCATTGAGAGCACGGACTAGTGTTGGAATGTAGCTTTTCCAACGCAGACGCTTCATGATGCGATGTACGCTGTCTTTTGAGATGTTTGCCTCCCGAGCCGTTTGTCGTAGAAATTTCCGTGGGGTTCGGATGAGGGTTTCCTGCACCTGCTCTTCTTTTGCAGGGTTGGTGGATGTCCGTGGTCGTCCAGAACGATTCTTGTTGACGTTGTGAACGGTTCCATCTCTTTCAAATTTATCTCTGATGCGAGCAATAGTCCGGTGCGTTGGTGGCGGTTTATCAAACTCCTTCTGAATCGTCTTTGCACTTCAGTGGCATTTTCGGTATTCCAGTAACATTTCTCTTTTCAAAGCTAAGTTGATCTCCTGGCATTCTGTTACATTAGTTACAACTGAAAAAACAAAAAGCTCAGCATATTATAGTCACTCAAAGTGTTAGTACATTATTTTAAGACACCCTGTATAAAAGCAAAAGTGTTATTTCAATTTTGGACTGTTTAAAATTATTTATGTCTGATGAAATTATAGAACAAATTGTTTTGTACACGAATCATAAGGCATCTGCATACATCGATAAATACAATAATGAACATGAGGCCAAAATGAAAGATTGGGAGAAGGTAGATGCTACAGAAGTTTATGCTTTTCTAGGGATTCTAATTTTGACCGGTCGCTTTCACGTGAAGATCCACACAATTTGTCGTCCACATTCAACCAATCTTCGATAAGGCCTACTTATCAAGCCACAATGAGCAGAAATAGGTTTATGGACATAGGGAGATTCATTACAACCACTTTTGTAAACAATTAATTGAAATTCTTATGTTCCTTTTAATAATGGGACTCTAGATGTCCATTTAGGGTTTACATTCCTAGCAAACCTAGAAAGAATGAGATAAAAGTGTGTGCTCTTTGTGACACTGAAAATTTTTACTGTTGCAATTTCGAGGTTTATACTGGAAAAGAGGGGAATGAGGTAGAACGAAATCAAGGACCTAAGGTTGTAAAAACATTAGTGGAACAGTGTGGAAAAATCGCAAGGATTTACCAAAGAGCCTAATTGATATAAAACCTCGAGCATTGCATTCTTCTGAATTTCTTTTCACTGAAGATCTTACTTTAGTATCATATATTGCGAAGCCACGAAAATTTGTAGTACTTTTGTCAACCGCACCTCATGAGGACGAAATAGCAGGAGAAGAAGAAAAGCTCAAACCAGAAATTATTATCCTTTCATACAACCAGCTGGTTAGAGAATATTCTTGCAAAAGAAACACCAGAAGATGGCCATTTCGTATTTTTATGAGCTATATAGATGTGGCATGCTATAATGCCTTTGTTATATGGATAATAAAAAGCCCCGACTTGAATAAACAAGCGGCACTGAAAACGCGCCGAAAGAACTTTGAACAAGAGCTAGGAATGGCTTTGGTGGATGGACATACTAGAGGATTTTCAAAAGCAGGCTGTTCTTCAATTGGGCCTGGGGTATGTTCAGAAATTCGTCTCTCTACTTTAAAAATAGACTATAGACTGTCATTATTGGAACTTTTCTTTTATAACCAATCGTTCATCACTTATCGATTACATCACATTTGGCGGTAAAATAAAGCGTAAAAGATTAAAGATAATTATAAGGTAGCTGTAGGCAACTGTTAGGGAAGCCCTCGAACGACGTCCAACGCTTTTTTCCAATCAAGCACAGCGGTAATACTCGATGGATGACCACCGCTGGTACTGCGGTGGGTGTTTGTTCACTTTTTAGAGGCGCGTGCCGGGGTTTCCTCCGTCACGTGACCGCAACGGGCACGTGTTTGCATACTCGAATTACATATATAGTCGATTCGGCCAGTACCATCCGAAGACCGTGGCGTAAAAAGAGACAGATTGCAGACGCAAGGTCGGAGTCCGCTTTTCGGCAGGCTAAGGCCGTGACGACCGACGGTTCACATGGGAAATCTTCCGGATCTCCACTCTAATCCGCCCCCCCCCTTATTGTTTGGGAGGATATAATTAGGTTAGAATTGATGTTCTTTTCGATGCTGCGATGCAACTCATCTCCCATTCGTAGGAGAAAAGAAATGCTTTTTAAATATTAATCTCGAAGCGTGACGGACACTACAATAATTGCGCGACATCATCAATAACAAACCCCTTCAAACATTTCCATTAAATACTACCTCACACATATGCTTCTAACAGGAAAAATACAGGAAGCACAGATTTGTCGAACGTCCGGAAACGTATTGTTTCCACCGGAAGTCGGCGGTGTCAACAGTTGGTGTGTATCAAGAAGGGCGATCCTCTCCACCACTTTAATCGGAAGCATTAACTCGCGAACGTGTCCTCGACACGCGACTTCTTTTCGAATCATTTTTTGTTGAAATTTTAACATTTGACGTATTCACGATAATTTTGACAGTTCTAAGTGAGGTTATGATTATATACGATATTATTAAAATTATATAAAAATAGTGTAGGTAAGTGATATGGAATGTAGTAATCGTGGTGATGAGATCATTTCAAAATAAAGCTAATATTGATGCGTTTCGCAGAAATATCTTGGAGTAGATGTTCTCAGAAGTGTCGGCTTGATAACTATCATCAGTTATGGATAGATAATGAAAACAAATATGAGCGATTTGGTTAAAAAAAAGATCTACGATTGTTAGTTTTAAATTAGAATATGTCGTACAGATGTCAATGTATGATTACCTACTAGGAGCCACCTCATTATCAATATCAAAACATACCTTTACAATATCAAATCTTCCTGTTTTAAAATAAAATCTCTATTTCAACTTTATAAGCGCCGCATTGCTGATTACAGCTATTTATTGTCTTCTCTCCAAAAAAACGACACTTTACTCTAGCTTAGAAATCTTAATTTAGATGTTAATTCAAATCGATATTGGGCTAGTTGTAATCGTGACACAAAATTGTTCAAATGTTCCAGTGTTTGTGGAAATTTTGTGGCGCTTTGATTAAAATTTTATACCCACCCCCTTAATCAATTCTTAAGTCGACAAGTACTTTTTAAGTACATTCATAAGAAAGAAAAGGCCGGTTAAGTCGCCGTTTAAGCTTTTAAAACTGAGCTGACAATCAGAAGCACGAAGAGCTTAAGTATCTTCCACCAAATAAAATCTAAGCACGAAGAAGCTTGCTTGGAGAGGTTGTGCATGTTAATTTCGATGAGACAGTTCACTGATGAAGGACAATTTTTTTATTGGGCTTAGATCGAACTTATTTCCATGAAAAGGTTATACTAGGAAGTAAAATTGGTACCTATGTAAGAAATTCAACAATGACCAATCTTTAGAATGCTCAGCAATCTTTAGCTTTATATTTCCAAATTTATATTTCAGATGACATTAAAAAATGGTATTATCAAAGAAAGCATATCTCTTTACTGCAATCTTGAAGTGCTTGTTATGAAATGCCAATAACAGCACCAGTAAAGATGTTGATTGATTGGATTAGAGATGTCTAAAATGCGAAATCTTTTTAAGTCTAAATAAAGCCAGAAATGGTTTTTTAAATTTTCTTAAAAACATATCATTGTCGTAATGGTTTATTATCTTGAATAGTTGCTTGCTAAAGATCTGGCTCCAAATGGGCGATTTCTTCTTCAATGTTAGCTTTAAAGACTTGCAAGGTTCGTGGTTTCTTGTGGTAAACGCGAGATTTTAAAAAGCCCCAAAGGAAGAGTCTGGTGCTGTTACATCTCGCAATTTGGACGGCCATTTCAAATCTCCAAAACGGGAGATCGTTCGACCTGAAAATTGGTATTTCGAAATCTCCATAGTTGCCCGAGCTGTGTAAGCGGTTGGTTCATTCTGTTGAAACCAATAATGATCGAGATCCAAAGCAACAACTTGCGGCAAAATAACTCGTTTAACATCTGTCTCTAACGATCATCGTTTACGGTTACGGTGGTACCATCGTCGTCTTCAAAAAAATAAGGACCAATCACTTTTTCACTGCGACTGCCGCACCAAACAGTAACTTGTGAACAGTTTGCACTTTGTAGGGAAACATTTTCAACGATCGTCTGCTGATGCCTAATTGTGTGCCTAATCGTCGTCTCGTTGATGTTTGTGGATTCTATCTGACGTCGTCGGCAACAGCAGCGATGTTCTCGTTCGAACGAGCACTACGAGGCCGGTCACATCTTGCGACATCTGTAATGGACCCAGATTGCATCCATGGCTTGTTGACAATTAATTCTTATATATCTACATCATAAATGTCAAAGTATAGTGACATTTGGCGCCATCTACAAAAATGGCATCCAATTCAAATTATGACATTACTTTTGCTCCACCTTGTACATGTTCATAGTTCAAATGTTTTTTTTTATTGCTTAGATTTTTTCTGTGCAAGGTAATGGTTTCATTTTCATATATTTAAAATCGCAAGAT
This sequence comes from Holotrichia oblita, assembly GCA_023690525.1. Taxonomy (NCBI): domain Eukaryota; kingdom Metazoa; phylum Arthropoda; class Insecta; order Coleoptera; family Scarabaeidae; genus Holotrichia; species Holotrichia oblita. Next base: position 6,846,109 of record CM043017.1, read on the forward strand.
TGCATTTTTCTGGTCTCATAGATTTAGCTTTCATTTTAGTTCTTCCATTCCTCCGGTGAAAATGAAAGATATCAGTTCAGGTCCGGTTCCGGTTTCGAAAATATTATTGGGGTCCGATCCGGAAAAAGATTTCGGTCTAAACGGTTTTTTTTCGGGCTAATTTCAATAGTTTAATAGTTGAATTTTTCGGTATACAGTCCTCTTCTAGTTGATATGAATTTAAGATGTTGTCAATTCTTAATTAAAGATTCTAAACGAAGTAAGGAGAAAGACAAAGCAGATCTGGAAGAAAAATATAAAGAAACAGATAAACAAATTGAAAGGGATGTCAGAAAGTATAGGAGAATTGTTGGAAGAAGGCATGGTTTTAAAATTTAGACAGCTGTGGTTTAATAATTAAACCATACCCAAATGGCATAACAGAATCCAAAGAAGAAAAAAATGTAAGCAACGATAAAATCCTTCCATGCTTAATAAAGAAAATATGGAAAGAGGAAAAAGTACCCGACGAATAGAAGATTAATTAGAGCGTCTTGTCAAAAACCAGGGATGCCTGCTCTCTCCCTTTCTGTTCTTAATTGCTTAAGGCTAGCTCATAAAAATAGACTGACGTGGAGATTTGGCAAGTATGTACTTGGGAGATTAACAGAAAAATTAAACACATGCAAAGAAAACAAGACAGAAGCTTTGAGGAAGCGCGAGGAAATAGATCTGAAAATAAATCCCAACAAAACTAAAACGATATAAAATACACATCATGTAACAATGGACCACCACCCAATAGAAAGGGAAGCAGAGTTGACATACCTAGGAAGTACTTTAGATGATGAAGGATCATGCCATAAGCAGGCTAAACAAGGCACAATCAACAAACGAACGTAAAAGGCGTTTTATTTTATGGCTGCGAGTCATAGACAGTAAATAAAGCCGATAAGAACAAAATCCAGGTCTTTCTACGAAGATTAATGAATATATATACTGGCCCAACACAATACTAAACGAAGACGAAGAAAATGGAAGTGGATCGGTCATACATTGCGAAAAAATAACACCAACATCACAAAACAAATCTTGGAGTTCAATGTGAGAGGTAAGAGGAGAAGAGGACGTCTAATAAATACATGGAACAGATCCCCCTGGATTAGATGAGATTAAATTAGATTAGATTAGATTAGGCATGGGGTGGCCATGGGAACCTGTTTCACCGCGACCTTTTGCAGGTCTATTGTGATCCCCTTTTATCTTAGAGGACCATCTCTAATTTTGCCTTCTTAATTAGGCCTATCATTTTTGAGAGCGGCTCTTTTATGTAGCCATTAGCTGTGAGGTTCTCGAGAAACCTTGTCCTCGCTAGGCCATCGCAGTGGCACAGAACATGAACTGGGGTTACTTCTTCCTCTTGACAGAATCTGCAGAGAGCATCATCTGCCAGGCCGATGTTAAATATGCCTATTCAGTCTGCAATGACCGGTCAACAGACCTACTGACAGTCTTCTTGTCTTTACTCAGTAGGTCTTCAGTCAACTCACGCCTCTGTTCCCTTAGGAGATCCACGCTAACAAAAGCAGGAGATGTCAGGAAAATTGGGGAGAGGGAGGGAGTGGGGAAATAAAGCAAATTGCAAAAAACCAGGGAAGAAGAAACAAATCGATGTTGGGCTGACACCCAACTCATTTCACATCGGAGGTTATGTCAACAAGCACAATTGTCGCATTCTGGGCTTAGCAAATACAAACCTCATCAATGAGAAGCTGATGCACACACTTGGTGCGGATTTTGGCCTCGTTGAGCCAATTTTTCTCAAAAATGAGCAAGGAGCCGCTTTTACGGTTAATGGCGACCATTACCGTACCATGTTCAACGAAATTTTGTTTCCAGAAATTGAAGAGGATGACATGGACGACGTTTGGATTTAACAGGACGGCAATACTTGCCAACGTAAGAATTGAATTTTTGGGCACCGTTTTCGAAAATCATTTAATCAACCGAGATTGATATGAGTTGACCGCCCTGGGAACTGTGATTTGAGCCACGATTGAAGCCTTGAATCGCGAAATCGAAGTTGACATTCAAGCCCAAACCAATCGAAACACTACTTGATAATTTGGTTGATCGGATTTGAATAATAAACTTGATGCAAGATACTGTATATATAGAAAAAAAAATCGCGATAGGCTTGTTGATATCCCAAGTGGATTAATTAAAAGAAATATCCATCGATACCTCTTGTACACAAATTACACCAGCACAAACGAGAACTCATGAAAGGGAACTCCTATATAATATCATCTATAGAAGAGCCTCCCTTTATGTAAACTCGACCAACCCTGCGGTTTGATTTCAATAACTCCGGCTACGGGGTTTTATTTATATTAATTTTAATTCTATTTGTTTTACTTATTTAGTCTCGTTGAAGAGGTTTGCCCGTCAAATATAGAATGCACGACTTCTGTAAACATTACTCTATTATTAATGTTATTATTATGCTTGTTTCTTCTTGCATGAATAAAATATTCCTCTCTTCGGAAAAAGGAATTATTGCGGCAACACCTGTTTTATCTACCTACATGATGTTTTTAGATGAATACACGACACTTGATCGAATCAGGAAGGTATATATGGGGTGGAGGGGTGAAATTATCCCTTTTTGAATCGTAATACTGCATAATATATATGACGGGGGACCATATGTTGTCATCATCGTTGAATAGAAATAAATATGCTCACGTTTGATAAATAAAAATAAAATTAAGATTCACCTAATAGTTAGTTGTCAATACATTTTCTGTGGCGGTAAGATCGCGATTTTTGATCTTACCGTCAAGTCAATCAGCAAGTCTATACAGGATTAGTAACATTTTAACGTTGTGTATCTAACAGGATGATATGACAGGTTGGATTAAGTAGACTCGATACAGACGATGGAAATGTAGCATTAGTGAGGATTATAAAATGGGAAAAAGATGAGGTAATGGCTAAATTTATTTGTAAGCATTTATTTTTATTGGTTTATTAGTTACTGGTTCATTACTATGCCACCTTACCAGACACAAATTAACATAAAAATCAGACAATTTGAGGAATGGAGTTTTGTTGGTTTTGTTGGATTTGGCAGTCCAAACACAAGTCTTTCAAAACCAAGAGAAGTCAAGCACAAGAAATTTAAACAATGGGCGAATGAAGAATTTCATTTCTCCTTTATTATTATGGAAATCGGAACTTGGTCCAGATTACGAAGTTGAAGATTGAACATAACTATCAAGAGAAAATAGTTCCTCCTCGTTATGTTGACCTGGAGCTAGCTCCGCTAAAGAATTTGACCCTAGTTTATTTTATAGTGCACCTTCTTCTACAGTCTTTAAATTGTTTTGATCATTTACTATTACTTCTAAGGTTTCTTTATAATTTATACTAGGCAGAACGTCTTTAGGTAAAAAAGAAACTTTTTAGACCAATTTTTAATTTTGTTCCAATCATGGCCTCATAGGGAGTACAGCTTATGCTACTATGATGAGCTCTGTTCCTCACAAGCCGTTTCCCATTGGGCTTTCACCGTCTCCATATCCCAGGTATTTTGCTATGTGGACAGAGTGTTGCTCTGGGCCTGTAGCACTATAAGCTTTCGATCACGTTGCCTGTTGTTATACACAAACGCCTTCTCCTTGATCATCAGATGGATCGTCAGTACTCCCATAACTACTTAATAATAATAATAATAATAATAATAATAATGCGTCTGTATTTTTGGATATCCACTGCCCTGTGCCATATGAAGGCTCCGTAGAGAAGCATGTTGTAGGTCGCACTACAGAGCACTGCCCTCCTGCTGCTGCTTGGACCTTTTAGATTCGGCATGAGTCTGGTCATTTTTGCGACATTCGCTTGTGCTTTGGTAATGGCTTTTGTCGCATGGGCTCCAAAAGATCCTCTCTCGTCGAGCATAACACTTAATTCTACGCCATCCAGGGTGAAATTGACGTGGATCCTTCTTCTGCTTCCCTTCATTAGTAACGCTTCCGCTTTTTCAGGTGCCAACGCAAGGTTATGGTCTTTCATCCACGTATTAATACGTTCCAAGGATATTGTCACAAAAAAAGATATATTTCTATTTGCCTCCCCCTTAGCAAGGTTTAAGATATCATAGGATAGATAGGGACTTAGTACTTGTCTAGGCAACGTGCGGATGGCACGTGCGTACATAGCATGGGTATATCTATTTAGTAGCCTTCAGTGGAAAAATACCATAAACCTTAATGAGTAAAGTTAATACCGATATCCTGTGTGCGTACGTGACTTGCTGCTAGGAAACGGGTTGTGCTCGGAGGCCACTCGGTGGTTGGTAAAATTGATTAGTTACACTGGGCCAAAATATTAAGACGTAGTTTGTTAATTATCATTGTGGTTAGACCGATTAACTAAGGCCCTGAAGGACTTTGGATAAGAGACCCACGAGGCAAGGTCGCCTCGAAACGGAACTCTTGAGGGAGGTCCCATTTGATACCAAAGGTACCTGCTATTGGGAATGGCGATAAGCCTCGCCAATGACAGAAGATGGCAGGTGCCTTGGCGGTGGAGGCTCCCTCAGGGAATGTGAAGTCCGAGCACAAGAAATCCGCGCATAGGTAACACCCATCCGGTGGGCATCCGGAGTACTTAAGATGCGCGCCCGGGACTAGACGGGTACTAGTTGGTTAAGTAGTTCAGTGAAGTAGTTTTGAACCTGTGCTGAGAAGCTTGGATATAAAATATGTCTGGAATGTAAGTGTTTACTATTTTTGTGTCCTTTACTTAGAATAAAATGTTGTTGTGTTAACTTGTTGAGTCTTAATCAAACACCTGGCTGCCCCATCGAGAACACGGCCCGCGGCTAAGCGAGAATAAGTCTTGACATAAGAGTTAAGACCAGTGTTAAACAAAGGTAAAGTCTATAAGAAATAAGGCCGTGACAATATATTTGCGTTGCGTATTAGACAGAACTCATCCTCTGCTCCCAGCACTAGTGTGAGGTCGTTTGCAAAACCAACACATACTGCATTCTCCGCCAATTCGAGTCCCAGAACTCCGTCGTCCAAAGGATTGGCCCCAAAACAGACCCCTGCGGCACACCCACATTTACTTCCACCATTTAGTCAGCCCCGATAGAATTTTTCTGCCTATAATGTAATTTTTGTGATAAAACCCAGCAAGTATTTGTATACGTTTCCATTTCTAAGCTCCTTGCGTATTAGCTTGTGGGATATCTCTGACGTCAATAGTTATTAAGACCAAATCGATTGTCTGGGTGGTCGACTTGCTTTTCAGAAACCCAAATTGTAAGTCATGGAAACCGCCCGTTTTGTCCAGTTCTATCAATAATTTGTTTCTAATTTGCTCACAATACTATGCAAATTCTTTCCTATTATCACTCTGCACAATGGTGGTGGTACCAAAAATAGTCATCTTCATAATTAATAGAAGTCAGACAGCGAACTACAAGCCAGAGCTTTGTAAAAATCTTTTTATCTTATTAAGTAACAGAGAAAGGTACTCTTTTACGCACATCACTGGTAAATAACAGAATTCCAAAAGGATGGATCTGGTATGCGGGCGATACCACAGCTACAGTAAAGGAAAATATCAACGGAGATCTTATCGAGAGGGCTGAGGTAACAATCATGAAAGCAGAGGAGTGGTTAAGAAAAATTTTTATTTTATTATTTTTCAACATGGTCTACTCTGAAGTCAACTCACGTGGTTCAACGGAAGGTTCCAACTTCTCAGTACCACCCCTAAAATGACCTTCTTCGAGTCCATCAAAATCCTTGGTTACAGCTGCTTTGAATTCCTCATCACAGCCAAAAATGTCTTCAAGTTTGGAAATAGATGGAAGTCAGAAGGTGCTAAATTGTTTGTTCCAATTATAGATAGCCAGACGGTCTAGGGGTTGGTATAGTATGCTTTGGTGTTGAAGAAAACAGAAACCTACAAATTTAGCCTTGTTTGGAGCTGGATCAGGTCGCTTTGATTGCTGTTTCGTTTCTGGTGTGTAATAATTGAAAAAGCACCATTCGATTTTGATCCAACCAGCTTGTGGCATCTGACATCAATAAACGTGGTAAGCTAATCTCTGTTTAGTTTAATCTTATGTTGTTTAATATGATATCATTGACTTTATCAATAATATCTGCCGTCGGCCATGGGGTTTGACCTGTCATTGTGGAGTTCATCTGCAACGGTTATTTCTCCTCTCTTGAACTCGTTGGGGAGTTAGGTTATGTTTCCAAAGTTATTACCGGTATCTCATACACATCTTATGGATATATTATTTATCAAGAGTAAAAACAGGAATGGCGCGAAATTTGAGCCCTGAGGAACTCCAGAGGACGCGAATTTCCAGCTGTGATTCAAACAAATTGGATCCAATTCAACTACTCCACAACACAGGGCGTTTCTATATCGAAACATAATGAATGGTGTTCCTAATTATGTACAATTAAGTCACTCTATCAGCTAATCCATCAAGTGCACGACAAGTATGGTACAGATTTCTTTCCTGATAGGATCTTTAAAAAAACGTTCCGTTTAATATAATCTGATCCGATTTATCGCTAATCTTTGTTGTTCTGTTGTTTTTCTCTATAAAAGTGGAAGGAAACGCTATAAATAACGTCATCTAAACGTGTGGAAGATCAAAAGTAATTCATCATAAAACGTAAGGCGAAATTTTTAGTGCGTTTACGAATAAATTATAATTTAACGACCAATAAACTAGAAAACCGCATTTCATTATCAGTGATTTGGGGTAGCTTAACGCTGATTACGAAATAATGAAGCGCACCATCGTAATTACAGGTGATTCCGACCACCTGGGACCACCGTTAGGCCTGCAACTCAACCCCGGGAGATTTAGAACTTTACCGATCGATTTTCTAGGGGAGTAGAACCTCGAAAAGACAGGTTCTCCTTTATCTTTTTTTTCATTCACTTCCCCTTTCCCCTTCCCCCATTACAACAGCACTTATCAAAATCTAAACAATACCGCCTTAGTACAGATTCACATACCGTATATATGAATATATTACTACCCTTTTCTTAACAAAAGCGACGTCCCTGTTTCACCGATTGAAATAAGAAAGAATAAAGGAGTCATGAAAATATGTGGTACTCCCACTACTCCGCAGCCTACTCAGATGCGTACATCGAATGCTACATTGCTTTCGTATAATCAAACAGAACCTGCTGACTTTTCACGGATAACAATGCCTGCTGTCGGCGCATTGAATGGCCTGATTGAAGCCTACCCCCCCGAATAATCCCTCGGATTCTTCCTCTTTTGTAGTCGAAGTTTTCGGACGGGGCGGGTGGGTCGATGGGCGAGAGTGCACCCTTTTTGCATTATTCTCGTTTATGCGTTTTGATTAACTTCGATTGGTGTTGTTCTGGTCTTAATTAGAACAAGTGCGTCGCTTTGGAAAATATTTCTAAATTGTGATGTAATCGTAAAGCAAACGAGGGTATCCTGAATTGCGTTCCTTCGATTAGAATTAAATGAAGGAGAAATAGATGTCTTCTTCTTTTTTGGTAACAGGAGATCTGGTATCTCCAACAAAATAGTTCTTCGGAGTAGAATATTTTGTTTGCCTTGTGCAAAGTTACTTTTTGTAGACTGCATTTGTTATAAGCTGGATTACCATCCAGTACAAGAATTCTTAACTATAGGTTTCGATTTTGAAACTGGAAAATCATTGGACAAAATAAATGACTTTTCTTTCCAACTCTTTGCAAGAAAATGTCCCAATTGTTTTTTTTGTTATGACAAAGTCATACGACAATTCCTTTATCCGATAGCAAATTTACTTAGCTTTGTCAAAAACAAGATGTGGATAATGTTAAGTGTCGAAACTGTCAAAAATGTTAAAGTGTCGAAACTGTTAAAAAATGTTAAAGTGTCAAAAATTTGAATTTGGCGGGGACATGAACTGAATTGAAAAAGATGGAAATTGGTTCGAAGAAAGACCAATTCGGTTAACTTCCATGAAATAGTTTTTTCCGCTTTTTTTTCCCGGATTAAATTTGAAAAAATCAGCAAAAAAAAACCAGAGGTTTTAATAGAAAAAGGGAAATAAATTAAGAAGGTTTTTTTTTACTAACTTTTGTGAAATAATTGCAGTGCAGAGAGGAAGATTTAAAAATATAATTTCTCTCCCGAGGAGGGGGGTTGGGGAGTTAAAACATTATCTTTCTCATTTTTTCTTTCCGAAAATTTTAATAAATTAGGAATTAATAAAAAAAAGATTTTGTTTGAAAAGCGGGCTGAGGGGGAAAAATGTATTTTTCCCGTTTTGTTCCCCCTAAAATAATTGATAAAAACGACATCTAATAAAATTTCGATTTTATTAATTATTTTAACGGAAACAAAATCGAAAAAATATATTTTTTACTAACGTACCACCCTCTCCGAAAAGCAAGATTATTATTATCAATTATTTTAGTGGAAACAAAGCGGGAAAAATATATTTTTTACTAACTCCCCACCCCCTCCGAAAAACAAGATTTTGTTTTTTGTTTGAATTGTTATTTGTAGTATTTAATATTAAAACATTTTTTTCTGTATTGTCGAAATCTTTTATTTGTTTATTCACTAGCATCCATAGCCATCTTAAAATACTATGAAATTGCAAACACAAAATCAAATAATGTAAAAACTGTTATATAAAATCAAATGTGCTAGACAATTTTATCTGCTTTTCAATACTGTAAAAATATATTGGGTGTTCCATATAAAATAAAACACAAGTCTTGATAATATTTAAAAAAATACGAGTTTAAAAGAAAAATAATTGAGATCGTCAAAAAGTGCCTTAATAAAGTTTTTATATAAATCAAGCATTTTCACAAATAAAAAAGGGTTTTTAAGAATGCATATTTTTATAAAACACTCTGTATTGCTTAAATAAGAAAGATATAAAAATATAGATTACACCAATCGATTTCTTTTTAAAATCGAGCTCTAGAAACATGTTTTAGTTTTTGTCTAATTCTTTCAGAAACATAAGTTCCGTAGGTTAGGTAAGGTTAGGAGTGGGGTGGCATGCGGGCCTGTTTCACCGCGACCTTTACAGGTCTATTGTGATCCCCTTTACCTTAGAGAACGCTCTCTAGTTTCGCCTTCTTAATCAGACTTATCATTTTTGAGAGCGGCTCTTTTGTGTAGCCGTTGGCTGTGGGGTTCTCTACCCCCATTACTAGAAATCTTGTCCTCGCTAGGCCGTCACAGTAGCACAAAACATGAACTGAAGTTTCTTCTTCCTCTTGACAGAATCTGCAGAGAGCATTTTCTGCCAGGCCTATGTTAAACATATGCCTATTCAGTCTGCAATGACCGGTCATCAGACTTACTACCATTTTGACAGTCTTCCTGTCTTTACTCAGTAGGACTTCAGTAAACTTAGGCCTCTGTTCCCTTAGGAACTCCTTAGCCTGTCTTTGTCCTGGCGATCTTTCCCACCATTCCTTGGACTTGTTTTGTTCCCTATTAAAAGTATCGAATTTGTCCCACTATGTACAATGGATCAATAAATTTTATTAGTAGCTAAACTAAGCCACTATCACACCATGTTGACCTTTGACCCAGCGAAGGAATTTACTTTCATATGTAAGTTATCTCGTTATTATGAAAGTTGTTCTTGGAAAAATTAATTCCATTGCACTGTTAGCTATTTAGGGAATGTGATCAACTTTTTAAAATATTTGATCAGGTATTGAAGGGCACGGTCCTGTTTAATATCTGATCAAAGCCGTTCAATGCCTGATCAAATATTTTAAAAAGTTGATCACATTCTCTAAATAGCTAACAGTGAAATGGAATTAATTTTTCCAAGAACAACCTTCATAATAATGAGATAATAATGATTTGTCCAACGGCAAAACCTTTTACAGGACAAACTAAAGTACATACATATATTCTACGACTAAAGTAAACACATATGAAAGGTATAAAAATAATATAATATATTCAAAGTAAAGAAAAACAAAGAACTAACATCGTTGATCAACACTATCAAAAAATATATCATTATACAAGAAATCAGGTAGAGAGAAGGTAGATGAGGAGCGAGAGGATAAACGAGGAAATCCATAGAGGATAGTAAATCAGGAGAATCAATTCTTCCACGAACAATCTTCCAAAGAAATCCAGCTCCAGTCACCCTCCTACGATGTTCCAACGATCGTACGCCATGTCTTTCCAAAAGGGATTCGTAGTCAGTACCCCTGGCAGGATACTGGTTATCCAGTTTGAAGGACAGATACTTTAGAAAACGGCGTTGGACTTTTTCGATGCTCAGTTGGAGGTGGATGTAATGTGGTGACCAAACCACAGATGCATATTCCAGTTTACTTACAACAAAGCTGAAGTATAGTGTTTTAAGAAGGGACATGCTATAGAAAAATCTGCACGATCGTAGGACAAAACCCAAAGTCCTTGAAGCAGCAGCACACAAATCAGAAATGTGTTCCGCAAAACTCAAGCGGGAATCGAATAAAACTCCGAGATCTCTGACCGTGTCAGCCTTCTCAAGATGACTATCACGTATTGAGTACAACGAATTAATGTAGTTAGTTTTCCTCGTAAAAGTAACAAATACACACTTGTTGGAGGAATAAATTTTTATGTCGTCCACATAAGCCAGTACTGGACACGATAGAGACATCAATAAATCGTTCACGAACAGCACAAACAAAAGCGGTCCCAGATGTGATCCCTGTGGTACTCCGGAAGTGGGAGCGAAATCATATGAGTTGTAACCATTGTAGAAGACGTAGTGAATCCTATTGGTTAAATACGAATTTATGAGCTGCAGGAAGGGAAAACTTAATCCAAAGAATGATAGTTTATCAAGCAAAATTCCATGATCGATGACATCAAAAGCGCTGCTAAGGTCGGTGTAGATAACATCAACCTGGCCTTGAAGATCAAGTTGTTCACTAAGATACTGACATATAGAGACAAGATTCGATACTGTTGACCTTCCTTTAATAAAACCATGTTGTTTCGGAGAAATATACGGGACTGTATTGTAATACAAAGAGGAATAAATAACATGTTCAAATACCTTGGCAAAATTAGATAAAATAGAAATCGGTCTATAGTTACTAACACGAGTTTTGTCATTTTTCTTAAACACAGGACTAATTCTTGCACGTTTCCATCGCGTAGAAAAGGTAGATGTACGAATCGCCAAATTGATAATATAGGTCAGTGGTTTCGCAAGCACATAACGAGCATCATGTACAAGAAAACTAGGTACTTGATCGTCCCCAGCGATATTCTTCTGGCCAAACTTTGACATAATACTAATTAATTCTTCTTCCGTGGTTGGCAACAAAGTGAAAGGAGTACAGTTGGAGTGAGTAGTTTTATGTGAAAAGTCATTACTGTCAATGTGTATTGAGGAAAATTTGGAGGCAAAGGCATTAACTATTTCCTGAGGTGTATCAATACGCACATCATTGTCAAACAAAACATTAGGTATGCGTGTGGTGCCATTCCTAGTGTGAATAAACTGAAAGATCTCTTTCGGATTAGCTCTAACTGAAGTTTCAACTTTCGCGAGGTACGCCGAATAGGCAGCGGCGATATCACTCTTGCATATAGACAGGAGTCTGTTGAATTGATGATAGAAGTACGAGCTTTTGGTAGTTCTCCATATCTGTCGATAATAATTCTTTAGTTTTAGGTTTGAAATAATGGTTTTAGAGAACCATACAGGATAACGAGGTCCCGAATAGGTATGTTTTACTGGTACAGAAGTATCAAGAACTTGGTAAAAATAAGCATATAACTCATCAAGAGCAGAATTGACATCGGTGTGGTTTTCCAGAAATGACCAGTCAGTAATACAGAGATCAGAATACAATTTGACTAAATCAGCTCTTCGAAAATCATATCGACTATTATTATTCGTGGGAAACGCAGTGTTATCACCTACTGATGACGGAAATGTAAGAGATATAGATAATGCAGGGTGATAAGGATCTAGAGGGACAAAGGTGGTGGTTTTCAGGGGAAACCAAAGGAATAGGAGACAAGTTCGACGACACTAAGTCAAGAAGCCGATTGTCACAGTTCGTTACAGAGTTCACCTGCGTATGATTGAGTAAATTCAATAAGTAGTTAAATGTCGAGCATTTGGAGCAGGATAGCGGATGTGTTGCAAATTGTGGTAAATTAAAATCACCAGATAACCACCAGATAATTTACTCATGAAAGTGAATTCCTTCGCGGGGTCAAAGGTCATATGGTACTTCTCGACAATAGCTACGACGCGTAGGCTCGGTCCATTCTGACACCAGACTCCGTATGACCGGAAATAATACTCGACAATAAAACATAGATCTTGAAGATTAAAATTTTGCAAGCAATCATATAAAAAGGAATCAACAAAACCCCCCACCACTAAATCCATTTATATAAAATAATAATATAATATGCAACAATAATGAAACGTTACTCCCTATATATACCTTACTAGAATATTAATTTACGACCTCATATAAATAACCAACTATCCATACGATTCTATAATTGGTTAAATTGAACATTCACAATAAATTCAAATCTGCGGCGAGACGGTTAAGCAAATCAATTCAGATTATAAATTATACAGATATTCGCAATGCATAATAATATGTAAAAAGCTTCGCGTAGATTGTCAACAGATGGTGTGTTTTTCTATTCCATTTGCAGCATTAGCACCCCACAGTTTTCGGGGACCATAACCAGGCATCGTCGGCCAGAACGTTGCCCTATCCGCTCGACTTATTTGATCGAATAACTGCTAGGGTGATAGTGACACTAGCCGGATACTACATACATACATACAAGAGACGTTTAGGTTTTATCGTAGCGCATATTCTTGCGCCAGTTGTCGAGCTTACGACCATGAATAACTTTTATTGGTATGAGAGGGTAGCCCTGTATTAATGAAAGTGTCTGTATTGTTGATAGCTGGTGCTAATTCACTAAAACTCTTTGTGATAATCTGAAACGACCTGACTTTATATTGATTTCTTTACCCAACCATTAATGTACAAACATAGATGGTATAAACTGCAGTTATGAACTTAAAACGAAGCTTTGTTTCGTCTCTATACGGGGTGACATAGAAAAAAGTACATTGCATAGTGCCACCTATGAACATGGGTCTGCAAGGCCTTCGGTTAAAAGATACGGGGTGTTGAATTTTATTTCTTTTTTTGGGTTCTTTTTTTTTAATATCTATGGTTCCAGTACAAATGCATCTGAAAGCCGACAATGCACGCTAATTAACCAAAAAAATAACAATTGAATAATGTGTCATAATGACACTTGTCAAACTGATGTAATTGTTGTTTGAGGAATTTTGTGTTCGTGATTAAGTTTTTCATTGGTTTTCTCACTGATTATTCAAATTTGCTTTCAAAAATGCTTCACTACACTTTTGAAGAATACAGGGACATGATTATGTGTTACGGCGAAGCTAGATCAAATTCTTATGAAGCTCAACGTATTTATCGAGAAAGATATCCTTTAAGACAAGTTCCTAATCTTCGAACATTTATTGATGTGCATAGGCGTTTGAGAGAAGATGGCTGTTTGAGAAAACCAAAATTGAATAGTGGGGTTTTCAGAACTCGTCGCACTGTGCGAAACGAAGAAACTGTTTTACGAATGGTAGAAAATAATCCAAGAACAAGCACCAGAAAAACAAGTTCAGCGGTACGAAACCTTAACCGTGAATCAGTTAGACAAATTTTCAAAGAACAACTTCTTCGCCCATATCATTTCCAAAAAATTCATTCACTATTGGAACATGACTTTGTTCCTCGTGTACAATTTTGCCAATGGTTGCAAAACCAAAGACAAAACATTATTTCATCAATTTTATTTACTGACGAAGCTGGTTTTAGTCGTGATGGTATACTGAACCTACATAACATGCACCATTGGAGTGATGAAAATCCTCATCAAACTGTAATTCGAAGTCACCAATATGGGTTTTCAATTAATGTGTGGGCAGGTATAATTGACAATTATTTAATTGGCCCATTTCGATTGCCCAATCGATTGACAGGTGCACTGTATCGAAATTTCTTGGAGAATGATTTAAACACATTATTAGAGGAAGTCCCATTGGCCATTACTAGAAGAATGTATTACATGCATGATGGGGCGCCAGCTCACTTTTCTCGAGTGGCAAGGGAATATTTGGACAGGAGATTTGGAAATATGTGGATTGGTCGAGGGGGGCCTGTACCCTGGCCAGCTCGTAGTCCCGACCTTAATCCCCTCGATTTTTCATTTTGGGGATTTATGAAAAATGAAGTTTATGCTGTAGAAATACATAATGAAGAACAATTGTGGATAAGAATTATGGAATCGGCAGATAGATTTCGTAATAACCCAGGAATATTTCAAAGATGCCGTCAATCATTAAGAAGAAGAATGGAAAAATGTATTGAAGTACAAGGGCAACAATTTGAACATCTTCTAAAAACTTAATTTTTTGTTTTAATTAATCATTGTTTTTGCAAATAAATTAAAAAAATTTCAACACCCCGTATCTTTTAACCGAAGGTCTTGCGGACCCATGTTCATAGGAACTTTTTTTCTTATTTTAGTGTCCTCTATTGTGTGGCACTATGCAATGTACTTTTTTCTATGTCACCCTGTATACACGTTTTGCAAAAGTCGGTTTAATCCGCGTCCATTTGGTTAATGTATCCGACACAGGACACGATTACACGCGAGGGGGTGTCCTCCAGTTTTGAACGCATCGTTTATTCATGAGCTTAAGCTGGATGTCTCTGTATACGTGCGGTGAACGTGTTTAACCCTGTTTATTTGCAAAGTGGCTGGCCCCATTTAGAGATTCTTCACCGTGGCAAAAGAGGAGACGACTAGTATTAAAAGTTTATTGACTATATAAGAGCAGGGCTTTATTATCATCCCGGATGACATGCGTTTAATTATGGAAATTAATTCGGTCATTGGTGGCTGTTAGATGCATATAATAATCCGGGAGGTGTTTAGTATGATGCACCGATTTGATAATTGATAGTTTAGCCTAAGCTATAGAGTAATTGTACTTCTTTTAGATACAAAGAAGTACAGTAGAACCTCTCAAACTCGACCTGGACGTGACCATGTATGAGTCGCGTTTGCGAAAAGGTAGAAAGAAAAAGAAAATATAAGAAAACCGGAATAATGTATTGTACATACCAATATACATATATCATACCATTCATGTAGAAAAGTTTGTTATTTTATGTTACTTTAATGTGAACCTTTTTCTGGTTGCCGCATGCTCCCTCCACTTTTGAATCCAGATTATATCCATTGGTGTAGACGAGTCTTGTTGTTCTACCTATTGAAGAATCGTGTCGAGGGCCTCTAGAGCTGCAGAGTGCGTAACTTTAGGTAAAAATCTCCTCCCTATCTGATTCATCTTCATTGCAGCTTATTTGTTCTACAGCCCTGCTTGTAGTAGCGTGCTCCAAATGTCTTCGTCATTGAATCATTGGCAGTTAGCCAATTTTGGACATCAGTCTGCTGGAGTTCTTCACCACTTTGTAAACATTGCAAGTCATTAGACAATGATATTAAATGATCGGTTTCCGATTCTCCTTCTTGAACTCTTTTCTTCTTCTTTTTATTCAACTTCTTCTGTGTGTTTTTCAATATTAGGCCAAAGTTTTCGCCAAGATTTAGATAATATTGTGGGAAGAATATCATTCCAAGCTTTTGCTTTTATTTCGCCCTTCGTAAACTCTGTCACATTTGGATGTGATGGAGTATTATCCAAAACAAGTAGGGCTTTCTGGGGAAGACCCCTCGATTTTAAATGTTTTGTAACTTCAGGGACGAAAACAGTGTGAAAATTCATAAGGAAAATAGCTTTGTCTATGGACAAGAAAACTAAACTTTATCCAAAACATCCAGCTTTGGTTTTTTCATTGTTTTCCAGGCTTCTAAACCAACCTCCGATTCTACGGTTGCTGTTGCAGACTGCAAAGTGTGTCTATTTTTTCTACAATCCTTCAATGTCGTGATACCGATATTTACATTTCTCCCAACATTTTTGACACTTTCACCCTTATCTAGCCTATCACGGGCATCCAGTTTTTGTTTTAACGAAGAAGTAATATTTTTTCGTTTACTAGACATTTTCAATATCATCGTCGAACATCTAATTGCAAACTGAGTTCTCTGAAAAGTTGTAAAAACATGAAAGATTAAGAAATCGTTTGGATCTACATTCGGGATCGGGTTTAGGAGATGAACGGGTTTCGGAAGGTTGGGTTTGAGAGGTTCTGCTGTACTTATTGCAATATTCTGCTTAGAATCTACGGTTTTGTTTAAATTGCAATTTTCCATCCCAAGAAAGGAAACACCTGGAGAACCTGCAATGGATACTAAGTCAGTGTTTACTCCAGAATAGTAATTGCTTTAGCCTGAGGTATGCTAATGCTCCAAGACTGGACGTAAAGTCCCTGAGACTTCCAATCACTAAGAGGAGTCACGTTCTGGCGTTCATCTAGTGTCAAGCTGTTCGGTAAACCCTCTTGACCTATCTGCGTGCAGCTTCCCCAAGTGCTGGACCAATGGGTTCTGGCCAGCACCATCGCATATTCGGTGAGAATTGGAGGTTTGGAGGTCTCTGTGTAATTGTACATTTGTTATGTACCAAGGTGCATTAACGATGGCACGTAGCACCTTGTTCTGTAACACATTGAGCCTTTTCACTTGTGATTTGGCGATGGTGGACCAGGTAAAGGCACCATAAGTCAATATCGACCGAAAAAATACTACTATAGATCATAATTTTGAGCTTTAAGCTCAAAGAGCTCTTAGAACAGATTAGGGGGACCAGAGTCCACCGCGCCTTTAGAAAACGAGTGGTGGTCATCGAGAAATGGTGATTGAATGTTAATTTGGAGTCGAGGACTATGCTCAGGTACCGGACGGTAGAAACGAACGGCCACACACTTGTCCGGATTTATAGAAAGCCGCCACTTCCGGGTCCATTCTGTGAGTTCGTCGACAGATCTTTGAAGTCTCCTTATCACCAGCACATCATTACTGGATGTCGAATAAACGGCAGTGTTATCTGCATAAACTTTCAACTTCGTGCTGGGCGAATTAAGTGTCCTTGCTTTAGTCAAAAGTTTCTTTTGATGTAATAAAATCTCAAATAGGAAATAAGATTAAACATTCTTTCAATAGCAGAACAACGTTAACGGGAGAGGGTTGGTTCTCAGGTTTTCTTAAAAAAGATGTGGCAAAGCTTCTTTCAAAAAGTCAGCAGAGCGCACTGGCTTGAGTAGAATTACTGGTTTCAATAAGACTAAAGTTTTAAAGTCTCTATATGGAGAAGTTGCTTCAGTGGAAAAGTTGATTACATCCACTAAATCGTACCGTATGTACAGTCTGTTCCAAAATTAATGTCGCTCCCAAGGCTAAACAAACCCATAAAAATGATGTTTCCCATAATCCAATACGATTTCTCGTTAGTGAATACGAATCTTGCAAATGCACTGCAAACCAAATATCGATTAAACTTCATGCATCTAATTTTCATGAGCAGTTATAACGTGTTTTTCGGCACAGGGGGTGACATTAATTTTGGAACAGACCGTACATACTGACGTATACTAACCTTACTACAGGAGATTTTCATCTCTCCAAAGAAACCTGTTGCAGAAATATCTCCTAAACGGATCAGGAAGGAGAGGAATAGGTAGACAGGAAAAGGAAGCACACCTTTTAAGAAACAAACACAATAGAAAACGGAACAATCAGTGATTTCGATTCCTTCAAAAGAGACTACAAGGACATTATAATAATTTATTAAAAGAAATGAGACACATTGTTGTTTAGATGTGTTTCAATGACACACGTACACATGAGTTCATTCATTCATTCGATAAATTTTGAATCTATAGGACCACACTGGGAGTCAATTCCTGCTGGTTGTAGGCTGTAGGGGTTTTTGGCCACAAGAACCTCATATACATCTTTATAATAATGCATTTTGTGCAAAAAATTTAAAGACGAGCAAACGAATTTGATTGATGATCCGGAGAATGACAAAGGCAGACCCAATAATTGAAGGTTTGATTAGGGAAAATCGTCTCATTAAAGTTCGTGGAATTGTGGAAATGACTGGCATTCCTAAGAGTTTGTCCATGAAATCGTATGCGACCTAACCTTTCGCAAAGTTTCGTCTCGTTGGTTGCCGAAGATGCTCTCCGAGAACCACAAGATCAATCGAATCAATCTCTTTCGTTCTTTCATTGGAAGAATCATTACCGGAGATGAATTCTGGATTTATGAGTTCACCCCAAAGTCGAAGTAGTAGTCCATGATGTGCAAACATCCAATCATAGAAGTTAATTATGCAGGGTGTTAAATAAACATTCCTTGGCCTATTCTAAGAATATTTTGTCCTATGATGTTTCGAAGATACAAGGTGAACAAAATTTGCGATAGTAATAACATTTTATTATCAAAAACTACATGTAAAGTTGCTCACTCTACAATAAATATTCGAAATGACTTCCTCCAGCTTGGATACAAGCATTCAATCTTCTCGTCTACTCTCCACTGGAGTAGCATAAACTAATGACTTTAGAGATCCCCAGAAGAAAAAAATCCAGGGGGTTTAAGTCTGGGGATCGAGCAGGCCCATCTCGACTAGTCCAGAAATCTCCGTATGTTGTTAAAAAATCACGAGAAACCGTAGAAAATAAAGGAAGAGAGGAAAAGCACAGTCTATCGAATTTTGACCGAAGATTTGGTCTGTACGAGTTCTGACAGACGACCAAAAAGATTGGAGAGTACAGCATTGTAATTAAAAGTGTCAGAAGTATACAGAAGAACCAAAAAAGAAGAGCAAAATCAAGACGATGCTGACCGTCTCCTTCGTTTCAAAGGGAATTGTTCAGAATAGTAAATTCGTCCCAGAAGGTCAGACAGTGAACGCGATTGCACCTGATTTGGGTCCGTGCGATTTCCCAAACTGAAATTGGCGATGAAAAGAAATCGGTTCAATACTAAGATTTTCTGTTGAATTGTAAACACAAATTAGTAGAAATTGATTCGAATTTGTAAAACAATTTGCCCGCAAATATTTCTAACATATCAAATCCACTTGCACAGTCACTTAGGCCAGTCATCAACACCCTTTAATACCCGTACAGAATTGTAGTTGACCGCAATTTCTATTTCCTTCCTTGTGGCGCATTTAGAACCCTCTCGGCGATCCGTTTACCCCAACTTCATGTTGAATATAATTGATTATAGTAGGAGACTTCGGAAAGAGGGTCTCTAATCTATTAGATTAGAGGATTGATACATTAGAATAGAACACATACCATTATATAAGTATATAAAAAAAGGTTGATATATTACAAAATCAAACTATATAATTATTCGCAAACAACAAAGAGAAAAAACTACTTATCATAGTGTACATGAATTAGTTTATAATTGCTATTAATATAAGTGGTATTATTAGATTCCTAGAAAACATTGATATCACGGCTTAAAGTAGCTACGGCAGCCACTCGAAATTCTCGCAGTGAAAAATAAAAAAAAGGAGTTCTCAAGCGATTACAGAATACTGTTGTAATCATCGAAAACGCTACTTGCTCTGGCATAATGTATTTACCGAATTTATAAATTGTTGTCATTGTATAAATAATGAGTCGGTTATCTGAGAAATCGTCAGCGATTTGAAATCCATTACTCTAATTAAATTTCCACCATTGTGTGAGAATGATGACGTTCGATAATTGTATCTTTATATACTTACGTAGTTTATCAGGTAGCTCTACTGTTTCTGTCCTACATTAGCCGAGTTTTTTCCTATCGTTTCATGTGTAGTCTTCCAGTTCTTTTGCTGACTCCGTCATGATTAGTATTAACGTCTTAGGAGCAATCTTCCTATCCTTCTGGCTAGTGTGGTCAACTGTGTCCACTTCGCTACAATATATTCCTCTACATATTTGCCCTTTTTTTTTCTCGCAAACGCTGGGAAGCAGAAATCTGCTGTCAAGGTCTAATTTCTGGGATCAATCTGGGCTTTTTCAGTCTCATTTTCCCCATTGTGTCAAGATTGGTTCCTTAGCATCAATGATTACCATATTTTTGTCTTCCCAAAGGCCATTAAAGAATCTGTGCTGTTCTGGTGACCACCTGCAAGGCCATTAGCACTACCGTCCTGTAGAATGAGTCTTCCAAGAGTACCTGGTACCACACCGGTATTCCATACAGCACTATGTTAAACACGGCGCTGCTAAGAATCGCTTGTCTTGTTGTTCCTCTTATTGTCCTGTATTCTGCCCTACCTGCTGCCATTTCCACAAGAGCACCAAAGTATCCTCTTTCATCTAACAATACTCCAAAGTTCTTCACTGGATCTCTTGCTGCAGAAGTAGAACACTAAACACTTCAACCCACTTGTCATTATCAAGTTTTTTGTGCTTAGTTAGTTGAAGTATTTAGTATTAATACTCCAAAGATGGCTGACTATTTTCACAGGCACAATCCTTGTTCCATCCAGAGTGAAAGTGACATGCTCTCATTTCCTTACAATAATGCCTTGTTGAAATCTTTCATTTGTTTATTCACCAGTTTCTTATGCAATTGCAACCTTTCTTCAGCATGTGCCTTAGATATCTTACTCCTCTGTGAGCGTTGTGTCTTCAATTTGGAGGAGGATGGGGAGGGGGAGAGGGAGGGAGTACCACACGAAAAACTTCATTCTATCATTCTATCGACGACATTTGGCTAGCTCGGCTAGACAGACATCTTAATTGCCTTTGAACTATTTGCTTTAGCAATTGCAACCTTGTTTCAGCATGTGCCTTAGATATCTTAGTCCTCTGTGCCCGTGGTGTCTTCAACTTGGTGCCGGCATACTGTTCTTTCTCTTCCTTTTCCATATCTCTTCCCTCTGTCTCCGAATATTGATTTTGACTATCATTTGTGTCGAAGGTATTAGCATCTTCCTTGTCAACGGTGATGTTCTCTCTATCTGATACCGACATATCAGTTTATAACTGTGGTACTAATATTACTAATAGTGCTAAAACAGTCAAGATCTGTAAATCAATAGACTATCTATACTTTAATTTTTTTTGTAGATTTCTTGCAACTGGGGAGTCGTACAGATCATTGGCATTTCAATTTCGAATTAGGCATTCATGGATAGGTCGAATTATAGTACAAGTAGCTGAGAGCATAAAAACAAGAATGCTTAATGTAATAATGCCACCCCCAACTATGCAACATCTTAAAAACCAGCATCAGGGGATAGAATCATAATAAGAAAAATCATAATAAACAAACAAGTGAAATATCAAATAACGTTTTTTGTGACGTCTTTGTCTTTCACCGCTAAATTACGGCCGTTCTATGACGGCACCGTATTTCTAGGAAACCATAGCTTAAGTCCCCTTTTCGTCTTTATGAATTCATGAACACAGACAGGTGTTTGTACTTTCGATGAGTGTATGATTGTCATCGGCTTTCACCACCAGCGCAAGATCATCACTAGTCAGATCCAGACCAAGGAAGCCATTATACAGAACGTTCCATAAGACCGGTCCTAACATCGAACCCTGCATTCACATTCAGATCTAAGCTCTTCCAAGTTCCGATCATAATTTTTCTATTTTTGAGATAGTTTGATATAAACCTAACCTAGAAATATCGAATATGCAGCTACTAACAAAGCGAACGTAAATATCAATTTGGCTACTCATGATGTTTTAGTTGCATCAGATGTGAGCAGAAATAATTTGGACACCATGATGATTTCCAATTCGATTTTTAAACTCAAAAATAAATAATTTAAAAGGAAGAAAATTTCTTTGAAGGACATATTAACATGACTAAAATATTGATGAAAACAGTGTTGGTGTGAGTGATGAATATTAATTAATCTGCATCCAAGGAAACTCCAAGATGTAATCGATTTGGCATGCAGTGCTCTATGCCAAAAAGAACAATCCCAAATTGCGGAGTTGGTTTGGCAATATCAAGTTTATTACGGCACTAACGAAGGGACGAATATAGTGACATCTAGCGAACCATTCCCAAGTCCACAAGCTCCTAGCAGAGAGCTTTAGCATAATCAGTCTCCAATGAGTACTCTCCTATCCACCTTCTATCCCAACATTACTGGCATCTGTACTGAAGACAAATCTTCGATACATATCCAGAGATCCTCCCGTCCCTGTGCAGCTCCTTAATAATCAATCTGTGACGGGTCGAGTTGAAGGCATCAATTGTAACTACTTTACACACTTTACTAATTTCCTAAACAGTTTGAATTTCTTGAGCAGTCGATTTTCCGTTTCGGAATCCATATTGATGTTTTGTTTCAGTTCCTCAAATAGCCTGTTCCTTCAGGAATAATTATAGTAAGCAAAAAGAGAAAAATACCACACCCTGCATTTTTCATAGCTTCAAATCTAACTACGGCATCACCATCATCAACATGATGAATATATTTGCATTGTATTCCATTGTCGCTATACATACATAGAGACCAACCAGTCAATACCCATACGTAGCGTATCGGCAAGCAAATGAGGCGATGGTCGATGAATGCGGGGGCGGTAGTAGTAGCGGTGGTTCTGTCCGACGACCGACTCGACGCTGAGGATAGGCACTCCGCCTGATTAGAACGGGGACAGAGGAGGTATGTGGCAGCGGCGGTCGCGTCCGCCTCGCCTATC